>VURO01015936.1:9753-32716 GCA_015108175.1 Pelvicachromis taeniatus
ATAATATATTAATAAATTTTTTTTTTTTTTTTTTTTTTTTTTTTTTTTTTTTTTTTTTTATTATTAAAAAAAAAAAAAAAAAAAAAAAATTTTTTTTTTTTTTTTTTTTTTTTGCTTGTTAAGAATTTCCCCAACATGTCATATGGATTGCAACAAACAATTGCACATAAAAGTGAATGGCTGTGCACAGCGAACCTGTTCGTAGTCGTTCACACTGGATTTAAACAGGAACAAAAGCAACATTTGTTTTTTAGCTCCGGGAGAATCTCATCATTTCTCAGTATTCAGGACACCGTTCCTGCAGCCAACGAGACGTCCTGTGCAAATCCAGCCTCACAAGTCATGACAATTATACACAGTCTCTTGCACAACACTGAACGATTTGTCAACTATGATTGGGCAATAAACACATTATCATATCATATCCATGTTTTTCACACATATACATATATTAACAAATTCTGCAATGAGATATTGTTATTTATTTTTTTTTTTACATTAGAAAAATACAGGACACTGATGATTGGACCCTTGTGGCTGTGCTTCTTAGAGAGACATTTTTCATCAGTTTGATAAAGCCAGAAACATGCTCTTTTTATACATCAACACCTCTGGAGAACAAGATTGACAAAAACACAAGATCAATGTGCAAACCCAAGATGCGAAAGGCTGGGGATGAAAAGGTCACTAATAGAAGGGGCAGAGCATTCATACAGAAGATCATCACACCTTTCAAACACTACGAGAGAATCCAAACCTGCTCTTATTAAGCTGGAGCCAAAGCAAGAACTCCGATAACCGTATGCATGGCTAACATAAAAATCTCCCCAAACTGAAAGGCAGTATTCTCGTGTTTAAGGAGTACAAGTGTGCCTCGCGTCACCTGTGTTTTCGAAGCATTTACCATCGTCATTACTGGCAGAACATCGAATGGTAAATGCAAGCATACACTGAAAGCAATTTGAGTCATCACACATAAGAAAGTCTGGTAGGACTGACTGAGGTGGGTTCCTTTGAGGAGAGAATAAAGCCTTTAATTTGCAATAGTACTTATTTCAGTGGTATTGCATAAAAACGTTCAGTACAAAAATAAATTGCTCGTAACAAAATCATGGTTTCATGGCATTTGTTATATATAGCCCGTCAGACTTTGTTATGTAAAAATCTTTACAAGAATTTTTGAATGCAACACAAAAGATCAGACGTGACCCCGGCAAAGGGAAAACATGAAAATACACTTCTTTTTTTTCCTCTTCTCCTTAAATAAAAAAGGCCACGAAGTTTAAAGTAAACAAAGAAAATGACAGGGAGGAGGAGGAAGAATGGCTTTGCGTTGGAGAAACTACAACTTGAATATCAGATGGATGCTCAGTGCAGATCTACTTTTTTTTATTTCGATCTGCTTCAATGTTGTAACCCACAACTTCCAAGTATATAAGAATATATGTGAACGCATCTACAAATCAGCTTCTTCTTCTCTAAATACATTGACGCACTCCTCACCAGTGAAACGTCAGCGTGGCAAATGGACGCTCAGCTTAGCTTAGACACTGAAAAAGTGGGAAGCAGCGAGCTTGGTTCTGTCCAGCTCCCTTCGGTTTCGGATTATCGTTAGCTGCCCATTTATTACTTTGACCTCTCCTGTTTTCTTGGTATCAGTTTGACAGTTTGTCTTGACAGTGGCTGGACTAAGTTATTTAGGTCACATCAAGAAATTAAATGATTATATTTCCAATATGTTGACTTGGTATTTTGAAATAGTTTAATTTCTTCTCAGCTACAGTTTCTCAATGTGCTTACTATTCCTTTATGGCCATCAAGCACATGGTGCAAAGGACAACCCCCCCCCCCCAAAAAAACACTTGTGCCGTGATACTTTGAACATCTAAACAGCTCTCTGTTCTAACTCTTTTCTAGTTTGCTTGTGATTTGTATAAATCGTTAAAATATTGAAGGTTACAATCATCCCCATTTGGTGATTACCATCTGATAGCTATGTGCAGGTGGATATTGACAATCATCAAAAAACCAAAAACAAACTAGTTCGATTAAATCCCCCCGTAACATTTCTTGGTTCATGGTGAGAAAGACAATGCAGTATAAAAACATGGCTCAGCCTCTTTTGGGGACACTGAATCACACAAAGTTCCTTATGATTTTTTTCCACAGCTTCATTGCACATTAATTCACAACACTCTTGCAAACAGATAGAAAACAGAGTATTTCTTTGTCTGTACATATATATTCTTTTAAGTCGGCTTATGAGGAGTGTTTGCAGATCTTAAGGCAGAGAAACCGACTGTTGAGTAACATATTTCTGTGTGTGTGTGTGTGTGTGTTTATGTGTGTGCAGTAAGGAGGAAAAACAGCATGAAATAGATGTTGGTAAAAGAGAAAGATCCAGCGATGTCTTCTTCAATCTCTTTAAGTGATGGGTACTGAGCTTGTGTGAGGAGTGAGTGCTGAGTTGGGTTACACAGGGCAGGTGGTGGCCCCTGCTTGGCCTGGAGCTAGAGGCAGATGCTGGGTCAAGGCACTGGATGTGAAGGGCCCCTGTCCCTGGGGCTTGAAAATAGCCCTGAGGGACTCATTGTGCTGTTGACTGTCACTATGGCCGAAATACTTTAACCTGCTGCTCTGGCTCCAAGTTCTCTGAAATTAGAACAAATGCCACGTTTTTATTAAAAAAAAAAAAAGCACATATGTTTTGATTCATGCTCAATCATCCAGGTAAGGAAATCCAAACAAAGCAGATTCTGTTCATCTGGATGGAGCGTTTTCCAGATGACCCCATGTCCACATGAACAGTATCGACTTTTTGGGAAAAGCACACCGTATATATCTTCCATTAGTAGCCTGTCTCTTATTGATGCCCGTTTCCAATAAACGCCGGTTTGAAAACATGTCACGACAAATAGACGCTGATCTCTAATAGTAGCCGGGCAACCTTCGACCTGGAAGTCCCTCCGCGCTGTCTTCTTCTTCTTCTTTTTAAATCTTATTGGCGGTTGGCAAACAACGGAATGGTGCATTACCTCCACCAACTGGTATGGAGTGTGACTGGAACGTCGCTCAAAAAACCCAAAAACCCTCCGCCACTGTTGTTGGTCCTCCCGCGTCTCATCACTCGGCCAGCTGTTTCCAATCAGCCGTCACCTACGACCAGCGGCATTTAAGCTGGATGCAGCGACCATCGAAGTGGGATTATTACACTGAACTGGAACTGTCAGCTAGCGAACCTGCTAACTGTGATTTTCTGGTCTTTTACTTCCTCTCCTGGAGAGTCGGGCGGAGAGAAGTTTCGGGGAGCACCACTCGTGCACTGGGCTACCACAGACAAGGAGACACTCGGGAGCAAAGGAGGAGCACAATTGGGAACTGCATTATTTGTGAACTGTTGGAATACGTTTTGGAGCACTGTAAGTAAACGCACATCTTTTCACCTCAGTCTAAAAACCACGCCTGAGTCCTCGTTCCCTCTCACTTCCGTGACAATTCCATCTGAGAAGTGAATAAGAGCCGGTCTCCAGTAACCGCCGGTCTCTTTGAAACGCCGAGCCGGCCGAATAATTTTTTTTAATAAATGCTGGGGCAACTAATGGAAGATATATGGTATAGGTGTAATTGTGTCCTTTTGTTCGTCTCCGTTCTTTCACCCCCAACCTATCATGACAGACGGCCATGATAGCCTGAGCTTATTTCTGAAAGAGTGAGATCGTGAGCACCAAGCAGAGGAAACGAGCTTCCTCCTTAGGGTGTCTGGTCTCAGTCATTCAGGAGGTACTCACAGTAGAGCGGCTACACCTCCACATCAAAATAAACCAACTGAGGTGGTTCAGGAATCTGGCTAGGATGTCTCCTCGAGGTGTTTTGGGCATGTCATGAAGGCCCTGGGCAGGACATGCTGGAGAAACTACATCTAACATCTTGTGTGGGAATGTCACAGTCTTTTCCCATGAAACTCTCAACTAATGTTGTTTTAAGCAATAAATCATGTTTCTGGAAACTGCCAGATAAACTGAAGGTTTCATACAACAACGTGTACTAGTCCTTTCACAGGGCTCTTCTGCAAACTGGCTCTAACCTGAATAGAAGTGCCGGCCTCCAGTACACAGAGTAATTAGACACTTCTGTCTTTTACATAAATCTGCCTGTTTAGGACACTAATTTTGACAATTTGTGATGGAGAAGTAAACATAGCTGAATGAAAGCTTCATCGTAACCTTGGTTTAAACAAGTCATTTACATTATATTGACTCTATAATGTTGTATTGGATCAAAAAAGTGCTTTTCCTCATGATAATTTCAAAGCAAACCCAGGTTTCTGAGTGGTAGTGTATAGCTAAATGTCAGTATATTTTCACGACAAACGTGGAGCATGTTGTATGGACAGACAGAGGGAACACACTAACGTGGAATCACTGAATCAATATCTTGGTCACTGAGTTTGACCCAGTGTCCTTTCTGCTGTCTCTCTTTGGAGCTTTGCTAAAAAGCCATCCTGAATCAAAGTCATTGTGTAGATGATGGTGAAGAAAGGAAAAAAAGAGAGACAAAAAAAGAAAATAAAGAAAGCTGCAGCAGAAAGAGGCCTTTCATTAATATGAAAAGGAACCGACTTCTAGTTGGTTGATAAAACAGCCTTATCCCCCTGGACTGTGTGTGTGTGTGTTTCCATTTGGCTGCTTTACATCTAATGGGGCTTTTCAGTTACTTAGTCTCTTTTTAGCAAATGTATTCACTTTTACATCCATTCAATAGCCTCTCTCTTCTTTTAGGGCAAAGCATAAAACGTGTGATGTTAACTAAGACCGAATAAAAATGTCCCTCCCCTCTGTCTCAGTCCCCATCTGTAGGTGTCTCGGTTTCACACACGTAAGCATACACATTCACACTTTGTGTATGCAAGGCTGTACCCTGCATAAGTCAGAAATTTAGCTCAGTTTAAAAAAAAATAAAATTCATGTATAGACCTATTTTTCTTTGTCTGAACATAATAGATTTCTCCAAAGTGAGCACAATAAGCATGTTTGGTACCTTTTAGTGGAGGCGCTGGAAGCTTCCTCCTCTGATGGCGTGATGAGTCCAGGGTTTGAGGCTGTAATGAGAATATTACCATCGCACTTCTATTACGGTTCATTAAAATGAACAAACCAACCATAGCTGACCACTTCTTTATTTCAATAAACATCAATACTCTTTAAAAAAAAAAATTACATATGGCCTGAAAGTTAAAAAAAAAAGTGTAAAAGATTAAGTGTGCAGGAAGGCCAGAGAGTACCTTAGACTTTGGCTTGAGCTTGGAGAAGCGATTGCAGACAGTCACGTTCAACCCAGCTGTTTTCAGAGCTGATATTCTTGCCTCGATGTTTGATATCTTAAAGCAGAAACAGGATTTATTCAAGAGAATTTAAAAAGAACGTTTCAGGAAATAGCTCATGTTACATTTGTTCAGTGTTTAGTAAAAATACAACATATGATTAGCAGTATAAAGATGTGTGCAAACAGTTACCGATCCTCTCAAGTACCTGCAGTTCAGACTGCTGGACTTGAGCAGCCGCAGTAGCCACTTGGTCTTCCAGGAAGGCCAGCTCTTGGTCTGTCGTCCCACTGCTAATACTGCGGGCGCAGTGCTCTAGGTCTCCCAGTGCTCCCTCGAGGCTATACACTGCACCAGCAGCAAGATAAACCTGCACAGAAAAGAGCAAAAGTTTTAGTTCCCATTAGCAGCGAAAACCCAGGAGGCAAAACTACCGGGTGGAGGTGCTCTCTAGCTTACATTCTCCTCCATTTTGGTAAGCCTCTGGTCCAACCTGCGAGTCTCAGAGCTGCTGGATATGGGAGAAGCACTCATAGACTCAGAAGGGGTGTAGCTCTCGCCTCCCGCCTCACCAATCAGGTCCTCGGTAGCATTCAAAACCTTTAGCACCTCCGTGGTGATGCTGCAGAGCGACGCCGCTGAGCACTTCTGCTCCAGTCAAACAACCAATTGAATTAATAAACCGTTTGAATTCAAGTGAGATTAAAATAAAGTGACATATCCAGAAACACTGGAGTCAGAGAAAAACTGTGAAAACCTTATTACTCACACTGTTAAAGAGACTTAATGTGTGAGAAAAGCAGAAAATGTCAAGCAAGTACATCAAATCTGTAAACATCACCTTAAGGGCGAAGGGCTTAATGTAGTGTAATATACATGAAATGATAATGAAAAATATCTTTCATTTCGAGAGCAAGGGGATGTGACAAAAGGCAATTATGCAACTATTCAATTTTGGAACATTATGCAATCATTAGCGCTGTAAAAACATCCCCATTCCAAAAATGAATGTGAGCCAATAAAGATAATGCGGCATCATGTTTGTAATCAGCTGCACGAGTCCTCTTAAAAACAATGATAAATTTAAAAAAAAAAAAACAACATTTTGCAGGTGACACCTGCACATATATTTGTCACTCTGGACGCCTAATTAATGTTTTGTGAGCACCCACATCTGCACATGCTTGACCTGGATGAGCAGTCGGAGGGTGCAGAACGGTGATGTGAGAAATTGGGTAATGAGGTCTCAAGACAAAGCCAGAGAAGTGAGTCATCTTCAGTTGTTTTTTCTTAGGCTTTGAATTGGTAAATGATGTGGACGCACCATCTCTGGTCAGTGAGCTTCAGGAGGAGCAATTGCAATCTGGATGTGAAGCCGAGGATTCGATCATAATTCAAAATAATCGAACATCTGCCAATTGAGGAGATAAGATTGTCAATTGATGCTTCAGCTAATCAGGAAAATGGAATGACTTAAGTCAGCTGGTGGAGCTCTCTCAGTTTACCCACTGTATCCACTGCTTGTGAGGATCTCGATTAACTGTTCATCCAAAACCAAGCAGCCTGCGTCCAAATTCATGCCGTCTGTCACAAACAATGATTCAAAAGTAAAGACGGTGAGTGAAGAAAGCTGCCGTTTCATCCTCTTTAGCTCATATAAACACTGAGCAAGAAAGAGAAATAGCAGTAAAGAGAGAAAGATGATATTCCATAACGAATGAATCATTTGCTGGAGCTTTGATCAGTGGGAACGGAAGTACATCGACCCTTGGGCACAGTGTGACAGTCCGAAAAGCCGGATTTTAGCCGGAGAAGGTAGAAGGAGGTAGTGATGAAAAAGAGACGAGATGCTGGTTATCTTTTTTTTTCCTTTTCAAAATCACTATTGATCGATCTTAAAAAGAATGAGACGCAGAGATGGACACGGCGAGGCATCGATTTGGGTTGGTCAAAGGAGGCGTGGAGATGTGCTGATCCACTTCAAAGAAGTACGCCATCACCCGTCTGATCAAAGGGGCATCACAGACACTGATATCTCACTCCTGTCAATGAGGAAAGTTAATCCTTGTACATAAAAAATAAAGAAACTAGTTTGTTGCCTTATAAATATAGGAATATGGCACACACAGGGAACATAAATACATAAGGAAGTCCGACTGGAGTACAGGAAAAATCAGTTGTTCAACCTTTTTTCCTGTATTGTTCCCTCTGAATACACTGGGCACAATTACCTTCTCCACCTCGAGGGCTAATCTCTAAAGCCTCAAAGCCTTAAATGACACCACCTGTGTCCGCAGCAGTGGTTCTAGTGGGGATGAGCTCATAAGGGCATGAAACGTAACGGACACATGGACGGAACCAGAAGGTGGTTGATTTTTTGCGAATCTGAGATTATTTATTCAATATTCTTTGCTTTATGTCTATTTCTGTACACCATTCAGACCCTTACCTGCTGAAGATCACGTGCTGTGAATTAATACGACGGTAGTGACCTAGTCAGTTTTCACTCGGATTCGTTTAGTAAAGGCAAAACACTAGATATCGCTGCAAAAAGGCGCAAATATCACGGCTATGGTGGCACGTTTTCCTCTATTCACATCACACCGAGGCGTCCTGGCGGGTTTGTAAAGGGAGCTGTGAAAGCCATCAGAAATAGATCACACCAGTGCATGTGTCATACAAGCTGTAAGAGGCAAGCATTACTCATAGAAGCCCTTATAATGAGTCTGCTCAATGATCAGCATCGACCCTCATGCCTCAGATGTGTTGTCCATGTGTGCGCGTGTGTCCCATCTATCTGACTTTGTGTAGGTATTGATTTCTCAGTGCTGAGCTGATTATAAACAACTTGGGAGAAAAAAAAAAAGCAACTTAAAATATCAGTGCTGGAACATTACTTTGACATAATGGATCGTTGTTTTGACATCTAGTTATTTAAAGTTCATTTTTCCTGCCCAATAAATGTCAAAATTCATACATTAGCGTAAACAAACAACATTTCTGATAATACAGATGCTTTTGTAGTGCACAAAAAAAAAAAATCAAAGTAATTTACCGTCTTTATACAAAAATGTGAAGAAATGGTTTGCTTTTCCAACAGGCTGCCGATAACAAAGTGCATAAAGATATCGTTTAAAGTTGGCTCTTAGCTACATTAGCTGTTATGTGTAGACACAGCAGTTGAGTTAGGTACCTTTTTCCTGCTTGAATGATTCATTAAGTGGTTTAACAAAGAAAACAAACATCCCTCTGAAAATGGTCATGAACAAGGATTGAAAATGAGTGAAAAGGGAGCAAACACATAACCTTCAGAAACCTTCTGCTCAAGACACTTTTTTAACACTACAAATTTTACTGGTTGACTGACACCGCTGTCTCAGGACCTCCTGGGGGGCTGTGCAGCTAACCTCATGGTAGTGAAACCTAACGGAGGAAAAGAAAATGTTCCACTCTTCTCCCCTCTACTCTTTTCCCTTTTCTGGGAGGCAGTGGGGCGGTAGAGTGTACCGGAGGAGTGGGATGCCAGATCAGGCGCCTTCCCCTCCAGCTCCCCTATCTTGTCTCTTTTTGTCTTACTTCTCTCTATCACCTTTTCCATCCCTTTGAAGAAGTGAGGCTCCTTAAATATTAAAGAGGAAAGTATTACATCTCATTTTGCATTGAATTGATAGAATAAATTGTAGAAAAATAAACAGAAGAAAATAGAAGAGAAATAACAGTTTAACATAAACCAGTGACACACTCCGGGGCCTGATCAACCCTGGCAGGGCCTCCTTGGATGAGGGTGTCCTGTGATAATGGACGAAACACTCAATGAATCCAAGGTCCACTATTGATGATGTGTCCCAAAATGTGAATATTATAATCTAGATCAGATCTCTAATCCCTTAACCAAACCAAGGAAGGTAAAAAAAGGGCAGATTAGCTTGTGATAAAAGACCAAAACACTGTGAGGTTGAGGCACACAGCGATGTGTCCCGCTGGTAAAGTTTCTGGGCTGCCTTTCCTCATAGCAGCCATCCCTCAAGACTTTCTCCATTTGAAGCAATGCATTATCAGGGATTGTAATTATTTTTAAAATTCAGTAAAAGGACTAGATGTTTCTAGTCCTTTTACTGAATTTTAAAAATAGTTACAAGACAGTCTGGCTCCATGGAAGCAAAGTGAAAGGATATGAGGGGTTTGCACAGCACTGTATGGACTGCATACATAAAGCATAATAGAATGGCTTGAGTGTGTGTTATTAATGCACATATGCAGGTTTTTGTATCCTTGTGCATGACCTCCAACTGTATCCTTTTTCTATCCCTTATATCTCACCTGCTGTAAGACAGAGGAGAGCAACTGAAGCCTCTGATGTTGCTCCAAGTCATTCTGTCCCACCTGACACATACGCACATACAGAAAGCATACACGCATTTACCAGGAACGCACAGACCAGACAAAAACCTCAAAAACAACACAGCAAAACAGAGAAAACATGGGACGAGGGACAGATAACGACAGCACTGATTGTCACGTGAATAACAGAGGAGGTTGAGATAGTAATTCGTTTTTGAAAGGTACAGAAAAATAAATAAAAAATTCTTACAAAGAGCTGACAAACGGACTGCAATGCAAGCACAAGCAGAAGACAATCTGCGGTTGAAAATAAACCACCTCCTCACCTGGTTGTTTGACAGCGCCCCCTCGTGGGAAGAAGGAGTAACAGCAGGTGAACTTGCACTCGATCCGCTCCTCCTCGCTCCCCCTTTCTGTCCCGCTTCCTTCTCTCGTTTATGTTGTCTCTTACTCTGCCTGTTCTCTCTTTTGTCTCCTCTCTTTTGTTCCTGGTCGTCCACTTGCACATCTAAACTCTCGCATGCTTTCTCAAACCTCCTCTCCCGACTTCTCCCGTCTTCTCTCACCGAGGGACTCTTTATTAGGTTCTCACTTCTTTTAATCTCTTGTCCGTTTACTTGTTCCACCGCTTCACTTGCTCTCTCGATTGATTTGTCACTCACTCGCTGCCTCTCTCGCTCTCTGTCCTTTGGCTTCAGTTTCTCTCTGTGTCTGTCACTTTCTTTATCCGTCTGCCTGTCTGCAGGCCAGTTTGTGCACTCCTCCTCAGATGAGCTTCTGTCTTTGCTGTTGGCACCGATGACCAGCTGACCACGTCTAGACTGCAGCTCCCCATCTAGAGGATCTCTGGTTGTGGATCCAGGCCCCGAGCTGCTGGATGAGAGCTCTCGCCCCAAGGTCAAGGAGGGGGGCTGAGAAGGGCTGGGGACCAGTGAATTTGGTGCAACTGTGTCCAGGTCCTCTGGCTCGGTTGTCATGGCATCTAATTTGAAGGCGTCTGGTGCAGCTGTGGCCACTGGCATAGTGTCAGATTTTGGCTGTTCCTCACTGAATCCCCTCTTCATCAGGGCGTGGAGTAGAATGCCACTGTTTTCCTTGAATGTCGACATGTAAGATCAAAAGATAATTGTAAAAATCTAGCAGGTAACCTATATTTACAGGTTTTAAAGACAAAAGCACTGCTATAGAGGAAAAAAGCCTGAACCAGATACCTTAATTTGCTGCCTCCCAATGGTGAAACAATGCTTTACAACCAATGCCGAATACACACTATAAATAGCTGCATAGATGGATTTTAAAGTGAGTTCCTGTTAACAACCAATAAGGAATCACTACATTTTACCTGCACTAAAGGGTAGATGGACTGTGGATGGCTCTGGCCTCCAGTCCTGTTTTGCTCTGATGACGAGTCCCTCTTGCTCTTCCTGCGTCGCCGTGATCTTCTGACGGGATCGCTTTGCCTCTCCTCTGCCTCACTGCTGTCTCCCATCACCTGGGAACAATGACAGGAAGTAAACAGGTACACGTGTCGCCGTTACATATCGGATTAACGCTTTCACATGACAACATGCTTTTCTTTTCTTGGACTGTCTTTTATTATCAGGGTATAAATGAACACAACTATAATTTCCTTATGTTGTTTGGTTCATTCAAGGCCTCTGCCCAAGGACTGCAAGTGAAAACAAATGTATCTTTTGTTCTCTATTGTTGTCTCTACAAAAAAACGCATGCACTCCACGTGACAAAGGCACTTCTCCTTTTTCTTTTTTTTTTCCAAGGCTGTCATGTCGGGTAGCTCTTACTCTAAGAATCAGGATCTGGATGCGCTGTTGTGCCAAACATATTAGCTTTTCCAAGATGAGCTCTATAGACTCTCTATCGGCTCCTCTTGTTTGCATTTTTCTTTTCGTTCTTTATTTATTCATTTATGTTACTATTCAGAGTGCATGCACGATATGCAATTTGTTGACATTAAAAAGAGTAAGAAAAAGAGAGAAAAATAGGTGAATTCTTGTCCTGTCATCGTGCCTCCTTTTGATACTAAGTAACATGGGATTTTAAGACCGATAGTAATATCGATATTTGGTGAAGCCGATACTCTGATATATCAGTCAGTATTCTTTCTTTCTTCCTTTTAGAATCTCCCCAACATTTCTCATGTGTGCTTCTTTATTTCTTCAGTTATGTTCTGTCCTCCTCTGTTGGGATCAGCGGGTTGTTGTGCTTGTGATGTTCTAAACAACCATTTCCAACAGGGAAGTTGCAGAGTGCCCTCTGGTGGACAACATCAAAACTGATAATATATAAATGTCGATACAGATCAATAAATATTTTCAGATATTAGCCCACCAACTACTTGGTAGGGTTCGAAAATTCTCACTACAAAGGACGAATTTTACATCTGACTTTGTAGAACAGGATAATTCAAAGACATCACCTTGGGGTTAAAGTTCACATCCAGTGACTCTGATTGGACCGGGTATGGAGAAAAGTTCTGCTGAAGGTGTTGGTGATGCAGCGGCTGGTGATGAGGGTGAAGGTGTGTATCCGGTGGTCCTTTCTTCCTCATCAGATTGTGTGGTGGTTTACGGGGACATGCAGACAGCACTGACGAGGCCTCGGAGTCTGAGTTGAGAGTCTCTGTGTTGGTGTACTGCCCAGAGGACGGGGAGGTGACGGGGAGGTGCTGAGTGTAAATCCACTCGGGGTCGTGCTGCGAGTCTGTGTAGTAAGTCTCATCTGACAGTTTGCGCCGAAACTGTCTCAGCGCTGCACCCCAGCCACCTTCATCGTCCTCCTCTGAGTCAGATCCCATCTCGTCGTAAGCAGAGACAACGCCGGACTCCTTCTCCAGCACGCTGAACAGCAGGCTCTTTCTCTTGGTGAGCAGGCTGGGTCGAGAAAGCTGGGAACTGTGCAGAGCAATCCAGTTGCCGTCTGGGCTCTGGAGCACTGAGGATGCACCTGGATGAAAATCACAAGCAGCAGCAGGAAGTATAGAAAAGCAAATACATTTCTTTAGATGCATTTTCACCTGTTCTTCAAAAACAATGAGATAAGAAAGTATAAGAATGGAGTCAGGGATTCAGAGAGTAGTAAATAAATTCAATATGCTTATAATAAAATTATATGAGCCTAATATAGAGCAATGCATGGAGTAACTTTTCACAAATAAATTGAATGTCTTTGTCTGTATGTGCATTTTTAGGACATGTCAAAGAAAATGTATGGCCTTTGACTACACCCAATAGAGACATAAGCCTGAAATTTTTAAATCTATTCAGTTATGTATCTACACCAATTCAAACTGATAAAAGGGAAATGGAAAGCTGCTCAACTAAGAGTCTGTGAGTGTGATTTTTACTCGAGTTATCCAGGCGATCCATGCTCTTCCAGGTGGGTAAAGATGCGGCCGCCTTTGGCTCCCTCTTCAGAGAAGCGTATTCCTGCAAGCCCTCCTCGCCACCGCCGGCCTCGGCACCCTCCTCCTCTGGACCCTTCTCCGGGGAGTCGTCACTGGTGAGAGAGAACGCCGATCTCAACCGCTGCAAGAACAAACATTGACACACACACACACACGCGCGCGCGCAAGTAAATACACAGAAATGTGACACAGATCAGAAGAAGGGCACACAACTCTGTTGACAAGTTCTTTCTTTCTTTTTTTCTGTTGACAGGAAGTGCAGACAGCTGAGAAACATCTACAGAGATAACTGACACTTGGCCAGAAAATATAATTTCCATATATAGTAATTGACTAATTCACATGAGAGCATGTGGTCCATCTGGACAACTCACTTCCTGTCCAGCAATAAAAACAAAAACATCACTACTATGCTGGCTGTAATTTACCATTCTCACCAGCAGGTGGAGCTATATAACTAAGCAAATATCTACTAAAGCTTTCCTGTGATTGTTTTTGTGAGAAACAAATAAAACATTTATATTAGATTTTAATATACTAAATCACTAGACCTTTATTACTTATTTTTTGTGTATTTCCTGTGGAACAACCTCATTTCCATCCATGAGAGCTTCGTGGTGCGTTTTACATTTGGCAGCTTTTTAGAATAGTACCTGATCTGTACTCAGGTGTAGGTTCAAAAAATAAGCTAAGCTAAGCTGTACGTTATTATTCCCCAAATTTGAGAAATTCATTGCAAAATCAGTTAAAAATTAAGTTAAACACACACACAAAAAACATTCCTGTTTAGAGGGGTGGTGTACAACATTAAGGTTTAGTATTACCCCACGTAAGTACGCATGTGAGTGTAAATCTGCATGCTTTGTGTGTCAGTGAGTGTTTTTGTAGAGAGCTGATAAACACAGCTTATCCCATGGCAGGCAGAGTAGTCGAGGAGGATCCCCACGTATTTCACAAGACTTTGATCTTCACTGAGTGAAACAGCAGGAAACTGAAGGCAGAGCCCCGGGGAGAGCAGCCTTGATGCTCTGCACACACACAGGACGATGACAAATCTCCAGGAGTCCTTGTTGACTCGTAGTATGAACCCGTGCCAGGTGTGCGTACTATTGATTTGCCTATGTGTTCTTGTGTGAGGGCTTGTTGTAGTTGCCATATTGTATCATCTTTTTTCAAAAAAAAGGACCTTTCCCTCAAACCCACAACAGTAAGCGAAGCAAAACCGCTTTGCATTTTCTTCCAG
The DNA here is from genome assembly GCA_015108175.1 of Pelvicachromis taeniatus. Taxonomy (NCBI): domain Eukaryota; kingdom Metazoa; phylum Chordata; class Actinopteri; order Cichliformes; family Cichlidae; genus Pelvicachromis; species Pelvicachromis taeniatus. The sequence goes on from VURO01015936.1 coordinate 24,082, forward strand.
AATGCTCCAACACATCAGTCAGAAAAAGCTGTATTAAAAAAAGGAAGCTGAGGAAAAAAAAAATACACCATGTATGATTTGCTCTAATTTGTTGGTTGCTGATGTTTTTTTAAACCCTTATCTAAGCTAAAATGTTGTACTGTACATCCACATCTATAGTTTGATCTGGATTTGCACTGTTTGAAACATCATGCTCACTTAAAAAGAAAGATTTCCCAAATATTATATTAGGAAATCTAATAGTACTACCTAATTTCAAGTGACTGCATTTACAACATTACGTACTAGGAAGAAAAAAAAAAAAAAACCCACATCGGTGGATCACGTACAGAGCAGAATGTGACCCATGCTACTGAAAAGTCACAGACTTGCTGGCAAACAACATTCCTGTGTTTAAAACAAACAAAACTACTGACACAGCACAAACACACATCCACAAAAACAGCAGAGGAAAAAAATGAAGTGAAACATGATAAAAATGTGCAGCATTTTCCTGGAAAAGAAAAATCACACTTCTTTATACACACTGCAGTGTCCCTTAGAAGTGCCTCATTGGTTATGTCCTTCTTTAATGTACAGGCTATGCTTTATCTCTATTTATTCTGCATGTTTGATTTTGAATTTAGTAGAGATGGCTGAAAATAGCAGCATGATATGCTCCATGTGTCCCAACAGTTCAGACTGACACAGGGACTCACATAGAGAGAGCAGGAGGTTTTGAGGGGGTCTTGTGGTCCTTGTGATGAAGTGTGAGGCTGAGAAGGAGAGGGCAGTTCACTGGGCTGGATCAGAGACTGAGGCTGAGGCCAGACAAAGTCATACTCTGTCTGCATCTCAGAACGCTTCCTTCTCTGGATGATCTGAGGGAAAAGAAAAAAAAAAAAAAAAAAAAGGAAAAGCAGAAGACGATGAGGAGAGAGAACATGACAGAGAGCGTGCATACAAGCTATAAGGCATACAACAAGCTTTTTAAAAGGATGAACTGGAATAATAAACGCAGGATGGAAAACAGAAATGCGCTCGCACAACAGAATTTTATACTTAGCCATTAATAATTTTTAAAGCAATGATTTAATTTTCATTTAAGTTTTATTGTAACATTATTCACTGAACTCTTCAAAGTATTTCAATTCCAACGAACTGATTTCCAACACATTTGACTTTAAACTGAAAGGCCATCAAACAACTGCAGGCCCTGTGTCTCCACTCACTGTGTGCATGAAAATTAGATGCCGTGAGTAAAATGAAAGCGGTTGTCACTTGAATTTTAAAGTAATTTATGCAGATTTTGACACTCTAAATGATCATTTTCAAAGACCTGCTGCTCTTTTCTTGCTTGAAAATTATTTCCTGTGCCATATTTCGCTAAAACGTTACATCAATGCAGCGACTTTGGTTTGAAATTATGGGGTAAAAGTGTAATGATTCGTCAATCCATTTGTAAAAGGTGGAGAGGAATGGCGTAGCTTGAAGTGTTACTTTTTTTTTTATTTTGTAAGGTTTTAGCTGCTATTAATGCCTCCACATAAAAGAGAAGAATAAAGCTGCAGTAAAGTAATACCTACTTTTTGTACAATGGTTGTGGCGAGTTCTTCTATGAGCTCCTCTTTGTGGTCCTGCAGATATCGAGCCTCATTCTGTTTCTCCTACACACACACACACACACACGCACACACAGCATATTCAGTTCAAAGCGAATGTGAATTACCAGGAGAGAGTCTGAGCAAAGGTCTTTGCCAAAAACCATGACTGTATCCCGCTGATACAGAGGCCAAGAGGGAGGCAAGAGGAGAGGAGAAGTAAGAAGCCATGACAGTGAAATAGGGGATTGAAAATATGGGGATGGAGAGCAGGAAGGCAATATGAAAGCTCTGAAAAGAGGAGGCAGAGGAGAAGAGAGTGAGAGGAAGAAGGGGAAGAGAAGGATGTCTTACCAAGCTGTCACTGTACTCCTCTGCCTTAGCAATGGCTTCCTCTATAGCCTCCTCAGCAACACGCAGGGCGACTGCGAGTGTCTCTGCCATACTGTGCCCTGGTAACACAACACGGAGCACAAAAGAAGAAATGCACATCTATACAGAGTTCTTTAAACTTCCCTCTGAACTGTGTGAAAGAGAGTTTTAGTGCCGCTGTGGCTGGTGATAGTGATCCGCTGCTTCGCTCCAGAATCAAGTACACTACATGGACGAAAGTACTGGGCCACATGCACATTATAACTACAGGATCGACTTGAAACCCATGCCAAGAAGCTCCCGGTGCACAGCTTTTGTGTTAAAGTTAATGCCAATGGAGATTCGGTACTCTGGTGTTATTGAGTAAGCAAAGTGTCAGGGACTTTTATTAAGTCCATCGACACTCTCAGAGAGACACGGCGACGATTCCACTTTGCTGTAACACTGCTTAATAATTGTCTTTACAAATTCCACGCTCAAATTCAGTCTTTAAATGACCCAATTTTTCAAATGTTGTTAAAGGTGCACTGCACGGCCAGGTGCTTGACTTTATACATCTGCGGGATTGAAAAACACCTGAATCCAAAGATTTAGAAGTGTGGCCTAATACTGCGGTCCATATAGTGCATTTAAATGAATATTTCATGAAACTTCCTACAGAGCATTAGGTCTTAAAGATGAGATGGGGACTGATTATTCGAGATATTATTCAAAATGTTGGATTTAACAGGGATCCATTGTAGGCAAGGTAATGTGGGAGAAATATGCTCTCTTCTTCTAGTTCCTGTTTAGTGCTGATGTTGCTGGGATGCTGAAATACAAACATCCTTTTAAACATTTTTTTTTTTAATGTGTACAATGACCCTCAATTTGACTCATACGACGATATTTTACCCTTGCTTTAAATCATCATAAAAGAGCGCAGTTTTGTTGGCATTTCTGACTGACCTATAAACACACACACCATAAAATACACACACACACACACACATTAAGCATATGGTATTTTTTTCTGTGTGGGCCTTTTCGAAGCTGACATTATCTAAATGGCAAATCTTGATCACTGCACAAACAGCAGATAATTACCAGTAAACAAACAAAATTGGGTTTGTTTATTGTCAGCCGCATATCTTGTTAGCATACTTATCCATTTGTGAAAGTGTACGTGTAAATATAATAAGCATCCACAAGAAAATCTGATTCTACCGGTGGTTGAAATGACCCATCTGCAGTGCCACAAAACGCTGCCGTCCCATCACCGCATCCCTCACCTTCGCTCTGCTTGTAGAAGGCGGAGTCACTGCCGCAGACGCTGCCATCGTTGTCGTTGCTTCCCTCGTGAACGCTGCTTTCTGAAACACAGAGGCCGTGAAACGAAGCCTTCAGATAAAAGCTTTTAAACGCAGCCTGTCACAGAATTTCAAACATCCTGCGAGCATCATTCAAGATAATAGAATAGCCGCATACTTTTTTTTTTGTCCCGTCGCCACGTTAAAAGTAGGTTACACTGCAGAAAATGTCACCAAGACCTCTTTTTCTACTCTCTTCAACTGGATTCCCAACTGCACTTTTGTCATCTTGTCAATTTGTATTGTTTCGCTTCTTCGACTCGGTGCCATTTCCCAATTGTGATAAAAAAAAAAAAACAGAAAAAAGAAATACACAGAAATAAGATGACACTTGAAAGAAAATGACAATTCATCTGATAATTCCCTTTGCCTTTCAAAACAAATGACATGTTTTTGCTCACCAAGGACGCTTTTTCTTAAGCATCACAATGCAGTGATGTGGTTTTTCTTTTCCTGTGAGTGTTTTGTGTCGCTAATTCAGGCCAAATCTCTTGTGAGTCTGTGCTATATTTGTGCAGTTATCTTTTTTTGAGCAAATTCCTAAAATCTAGAAAGAGACGTTCCTGTAACTGAAGATGGAAATTTTGACAGGTCTACTTAAAGAGCCATGAAACCCCAGAGAAAAAGTAGTAGTTACTATGTGCCCGCCTTCAAAACCACATATTCCCTTAGTGGCCCATTAACTCCTGTTAGATATCTCCCCTGCGGTTCCCATTTATTATGGCCTTTCACATCAATCTAGCTGTTAAAAAAAATGAAAAGGCAGCACGCGGACATGCAGCTTATTAAGAAGACAAACTGTCAGATGACACCAGAGAGCTCTCCGGGTGAATTTCCAACATAGCCTCTGATATAAGTCCTTTCTCAAACATGAATCCTGGCTCTTTTTCCGTCTTTGGTTTTCCCTTCAGCTTGTTTCCACTTAGCACCCGGAGCCAAAACAAAAACCAAACTTCTACTCAAAAGCCTAGGCTTTGTCCCAACATTTCAGCCTCTGCTGCTAACAAAACCCACAAGCAAACCTAAATTCCATGATTCCCACTCTTGGCCCGTCTCCTACAGCTTCTGCCGTTAATCTAGCCCCGATGCTGCTCCTGTTGGACGGGCTGCTGTCACTGACTAAATACACAGAGGCAGCAGAATGTGCCCGATGGTTTGGTGCGAGTCTGCCACTGATCTCTGCCACACAGCAAACTGCATCACTGCCAAGAAAACAGGCAAACCGTTACAGAGCCATCACTCTTTCACACTCTAGTGTTTCTATTGGATGAAAGGTTGACATCTCCCCTGAATATGTACATTTTGCAAGGTCTTATAAAAGGCTTTCAGTGCAGGTTTAATGGGTCCCACTGATGAAAAAAGGTAACAAGTAAACAAAAAAAACAAATCCATCAAAATTACAGAAACAGCATTTTCTTCATGAGAGCAGCAGTAACTGAGCCAGCTGTCAGCCGTGCTGTAGTCCAGCTCTACTGCAAGATGAACTGCTATTTGTCAAAGCTCTGCAACATTATAGTGCAAAGCCTGTAAGCCAGGAACCCTAAAACTGCTGTATTACTTCTTTCTGACCCCCAGAAAAAACAACGTTGGCTGTGCCTCTACGCACTTCTTTAAAGTCGCGTTTGCCTCACTCTACTGTGTGGAGTTGCAATAGATTTTGCGCTTCCTCGTGCATCTCCACCTGTAAGCCCAGTTCTCCCAGTTGGAGTACGGTATAACAAGACCCCAAACTATTACACGCTCTATACCTCCTTTCCTTCTCCAAAGTTGTCTCACCTAGACTTACAGGGAGTCCAACAGAGCCGTACTGTTCTCGCTTGGTTAGAGCTGAATTATAGTTTCTGACAGTGTGGAAGGGGACAATAGGTGGGGGAAAATTACCTGCAGCTGCTCAGGACAATGTAGACACAGAAAAGGCCGCTGTCACAGAAAGTGACACGCCTCACATGAATCACACATACACACACTGACTGGTAGGAAAGTGCGTGGGACTGCACATCGACACAGAGGATGAAAATTCTTCTTAACCTTAACGGAAGCAGCCTGTAGCACGCCGTCTTTTATCGAGCGTATATTCATCACGGACAAGCACTTTACAGATTTAACAAAAAGGTGCTTCCACTCGCAACGAGCTGCAAAAACAAAATTGACTTATCGCATAATAAAGTGAATACAACAAACACCTCGGCAAACAGTTGCTTATTTAACATTCTCTCCCCTCACCCACCGCTGCAATATAACTGTCTCACTCTAGTTGCAATGATCTACTCTGCTCACCAGTAAAGTTGATAATGTTTTCAGCAAATGGTGATTGGTGGAGAGCGTATGCCTGATTTTTAACCTACATTAATTTTTCACGAAAAGAGCCTCCTGCTGTTATCTTGGAATTAGGTCGGGAAGAGCCGTGAAACCAAAACAAAGAGTTTAAATGAACAATAAGCACAGTAAGCTGGATAATTTTGAAATAAAATATATAACTGTATGTCCATTTTATATAAAGAACACCATTGCTTCTGATATTTTTGATGCCAAACATAATTAGATGTGGTGAAATTATTCATATCACTAAGCTTTGCTGTATTTGTATAATGACAGTGACTGCCAAAGAGGGTTTACCACACCATTGTTTTATTTTCGGTTCTTCTGGTCATCAGTGAGTCACATGTCCAAAGCAGCTTTGTGACTACTGGGTAACAGGACACAACAGAGTGATTAGTTTGCTCAGAATGACACTGATGTCCACACATTACCACACGTTTCCTTAAGGGGACAAATCCACCCCATACTGAAAATCGTTATATTTGAAGGTTGTTTAAATGGTTGGGGAAAGCTGAGGTTTAGGTTAAGGGTAGCTTTACTAGTAGTTATTTTTAGGGTTGGAGTAAATATCCAGGAGATGGATATAAGTCAATGTAACAACCTTTGACATAATGAAAACACAACTATATACATTTGTCCTTAAAATCCTTGGAGATGTGTTATTCTCATTTTATAGTGTATAATGGATAAATAGAGTACATTACATAGGCTAGAAAAATTATAGTAAGTGTCACTAAAAAGAATCCAGTGGTTTATAATTAAAATAAAAACCCATCAGAACTCAAAAACTTGGAAAAACTCACACAACGTAGTCCCAAGAGCACAATCATCCCACACAGTGTGTGTAACCAGTTAACCACACAGGCGCTTCAAGTTACAGCTGCACAGACAGAACTAGTATCGTAAAATGTATTTATTGACTTTTCTAATTGACCAATTGAGAGCAGTTTACTGTATAATTTATAGCTTTGGCGTGTTTGTGGAAACACATACTGACATGTGAAGGAGGATACAGAGTGCGCACAGAAACACTGTCTGTCTGAGAGGCTGCAGTGTGCATCATACATCTTCAGCTCCAAAAACTGAATTAATACAACCAAATGAAGCAACATTTGCTGAATCTTGTCAATGGCAGTGTGAGAATAAGCCAGAGGCTCAGAGCAAGTGTCCCGCGTGAACAGCATGCATTGGCGACCCTGCTGATGACGTTTAAATATGTAAAGTATGTTGCCCCCCAGAGACTGCTGACTGAAAATGTTACCATGCTACAACGCTGATAGCGATTTATGACTGATGACTGATTTATGAGCAAACGCACTAAAGTAAGACTGCAAAAATAGTAAATAATACATTTGCTAAAGCATATGCCACTGTGAGCATACTGACTTCTGGAATTCGCCCACAGGACGTCTACGCCTACAACCTCAACAAGCTGATGGATGTAGCTAACATATTGCTCTAGAACCGCCTTGTCCTTCTAGAGTGCTTCAATCTCCAACCTCTTTAATGCTCCATATGTAAGATAGAAGCAGTGTAGAGTCATATTATTTTTTTTAAATATTAAGGCATTACAGTTAGATGAAGAACTCAATCTAGTTCGTCTTACAAGAATAAAACCGTGTACGGATATTGAATAATATGGTTTAATAGGCCAGTGTGTGCAGGAAAAATCCAAATTCTCTGCTGTGCTGGAATAAAAATATTGATTACAAAAGCAAGCGGAACTGCATGCTCTCATAAACAATTTGGGTTATGTTGATTGAAATAAATAGAGTGTCATAAAACAGACTATGTGGAAAGAGAGGAAACAAAAGAGAGTGAGGGTGCATGAATAAACGAGCCAATAAAGCTCCACTTAGAGCATTACTGAAGTGCCAGCAGCAGCAGGAGGAGGAGGAAGAGGAGGAGGGAGGAGAGTCTAGGCCGTTTCCTTTCAATTACTATGCAGCATCTGGCAGCACATACAGTCTCATAAACAAAGTCCTCAGAACAATGGCTTAACTGACAGAGTGTCTGTTCACATCGTGAAAGGCCAGGTAGTGAAGGAAAAGAAACTAACTCAGATAACATTTATTTGTTTCTTTAATTTTGGCGAGAATTTGACGTTTTACTCATCTTTATTCGAGATGACCTCAGTGTCATTTAAATCTATCAAGAAATGTCAGGCACACGATGTAGGGTGTCCAATGAAATGACTTCATCTAGGTGGCGCTTGTAGCGCCGGGAAGCGTGTGGGTTCATGCGTGATGAGGAATTAATTAGTATCAGGGCAAACACGGCCTTTAAAGTTCAAATGATGGCGTCGAGCAGTAAAATGAAGGAGAAAAATGTTTCCACTAATTAACTGCAGCTTTCAGATTTTTACTTCTGAAAAGCAACCAAAGCCACCTGCACACCGTAATTACTTAAAAGGACTGACTTGATGACTTGAAGCAAGCAGCCGATTGGACTAATCTTTCTAATGCAGGAAGCAGGTCACAAACGACGCTGTTTAATGACCCAAGAATGCAGCCCCGAGTCAGCGAAAATGCTCATTTGGGAGAAGAAGAAAATGTTAATCCCACACGAAGCGCTGCATGAAACAAAAAGATAAAAACAAACATTATGGCAGAACATCTTAAGAGCTTAGACATTAGTGTAGGAGTAGTTCAAAAAAATGAGTGGGATGTATAAAAACTACTAGAAATAATAAAAGGTAGTATTAAATCCAGGGGCTAAAGATCAGACCTTTCAGTACATCAGCACAAACACATACTGTATCTAAATGAATGCCAGCAGATGCAGTTGACTTGTTGACGCCACTAAAAGTCCAAGCCTCGTAGTAGTTTGCTTTAAACATCAGTAGCTTTGAGCTCCCGGTTAACATTTTGCCCTCTAATCTTTGTACACATACAGAGCACTGTACTAAGAGTCACCATGCTTTCGGCTCAAAGAGCCCAGCCAATCACAAGGAGAGATCCCACAAATGCAATATCTTTATCATAAAAGGTGCAAAATAAGGTCAAATGAGGACAA
>VURO01015937.1:0-16169 GCA_015108175.1 Pelvicachromis taeniatus
GGGGTTATCCTTGGGGGACCCTTACTGGATACGGACACCTCGGGCGGGAATCAAACCAATGACCTTCCACTCCAGAGGCCATTGGTTCTGGACCAATGGCCTCTGGTCTTACCACTACGCTATCCAGCTGCATATATTATTTATATAATATATATATAATATATATAGGTGTCGTTATATATATATATATATATATATATATGCGTGTGTTTTTGTGTTAGCTGCACCAAATTAACAAGGCCCTTAAATCTTTCCATAAACAGAGAACTAGAAATAAATATTGACACAAATGCAAAACTCTATCATATGATATCATCATACAGAGTTTAGCTGTTTTCAATTAAGAAGTTACGACTTCTTAGTAACAGCTGAAGGAAAAGTGTGAGGCTCACCCGAAGGTCGCCAGTTCCAGGGAAGTACTCCCCATATTTATGGAAGGACACAGTCATAACTCTGTCTGTTGTGTAAAAGGCCTCCTCCACTCCATCTCCATGGTGGATGTCTATGTCGATGTACAGCACCCTCTGGTGGTACCTGGTAAAGAAGGCCACAGACAGAGCTCGGATAGAAACAATGCCGTGAGGAATGGTTCTTTCACCTGCTTTCATTTCATACATTCTATATGTAGATGGGAAACAATGCAGGAAATATTCTCACTTAAGCAGCTCCAGGATGGCCAGCACAATGTCATTGACGTAGCAGAACCCCGAGGCCTCCGATTTCTTTGCATGGTGGAGTCCTCCTGCCCATTTCACTGCAATGTCTGTCTGCTGTCGGTTCAGCTTCACTGAGCCAGCTGTATACAACAGGAAACATGTTTGATTATGCTGTTTGTAAAGGAATACAAGTGATGAGTTAATCAGTGAGTCACTTAGTCTAACATTGTTGTCAGAACCTGAAAAAATGTTAGTACGCTGGCACTGAATTAACTGGACAACTGAAAGCCAAGAACTTTATGTTTCTGTAAGTTTGCTCTCCGGCCACAGGTGACAATAAACAGAGTTTGCTGCTCCAGTCTAATGACCACTACACTCAAGGATTTTAGTGCCAGTGATGAGGTCCTACATGAGCAGTGACACCTTTCTGCCTTTTAGAGAGGACTATTTATAAAAATGGTTGAAGCTAACTGTGCAGATCATGTTTCACTCTAGTCAAGTTGATGACATGTCAACAAATAGTGTGTTACAAACACTTGTAGCACAAAGCAGGATTCGGGGTTTAGTGAGGGAACTGCAGAAATGCCTCCAGATTGTCAGGATTACAAAGGTACACTGTTGTGGTACCTTAAGGACCTTCATTATTGCAGGGTCTTCACCTTACATCATAAAGCACCTTGAGGCAACTGTTGTTGTGATTTGGTGCTACATGAATCCATAGTTACCACATGTTGCTGGCATTGTACCACTTCATCATGTCTGCATTTGCAGTCCTCGGTCATGTATGCCCTGCCTGGGATTCAATCCTGACCTATTATTCCAAAGACAGTCAGTCTTTAGGAATATTCTCATTTCAAAGACAATGAAGAAATGACAGAGAACCATAAGTTTTTTTTTTTGGATAAAAGTAATTGTGTTATCCTGTTAAACTGACAGTGTCCCTTAATGTTACAGATAGGCATGACTGTTGTTACAGATCGGTCCAATGTTGCTGAAACGGGAGCATCATCGTCCTCTACCGGGTGAGTTTCAGCTTCTTTCCTCAGGACGGAGGTTTTTATTTCCCAGATGCAGGACGCAGTGTTATAAAAACAGCTTTGTCCCTGCTGCTGCCACTGAACTAAATAAGAATTTTTTTTTATTTGATTCAGAATGTTCAAGTACTACATGTGTTTTTGTGAGGTTTTGTATGTGTGTTTGTGAAGGGCTGCCAAATGCCATCGTTCTTCTGTAAAGCAAATTTGCCTGTGGCTATTAATAAAGTAACCTTAACCTTAAATGAGTAACTAGTCCAATCGTCAACTAGTATCAATTAGGATCTGAGTAGCTATTTTTGACAACCCTACTACAGACTATTTAACACCTCCAGAGTTGCAGCAGAATGACTAAAGCTGTGTCATAGTGCCTCTATAACAGGGCTCACCAACCTTTTTGAAAGTGAGAGCTACTTCTTGGGTACTGATTAATGTGAAGGGCTACCAGTTTACACACACTTCTGAAATAACAAATTTCCTCAATTTAACATTAATTATATGTTATCATTAATAATTAATGATATTCATCTATGTAAAGACACTGATTATGGCAACTGTTTCCGTGGAGACCAGCTAGTGCTGATCTAATATTTAATAATAAACATTTTTTTAATATATTATCTCTTACAAATTGACACCAATGCAATTGTGATTTAAAAAAAATAGCAACAAAAAATAAAAATAGATGCAGCTTACTGGTAAGTTGTTATAGTGAGCTATTTTTAGAACAGGTCCGCGGGCACCATGTTGGTGACCCCTGCTCTATAACATAAATACTCAGATAGCTTGACTGAACTGACTTATCTAGACCTTTTATATGACCGCTTAGCGACATCATCATCATCATCATCATCAGCACGACTCACCAGCTGAGCCACCAGCAGACAGTTGGCAGAACTCAAACAAGCCATCGAATACCGGACAGTCCTCCCCGACGTTGACTGCAGAATAAATAAATACATAAACAGGACACCAAGAAACAGGAAGGTGTTCAAAATTCCTTCTACAGGACTTTCTTACTCATACACCATAACCTAAATCTGTACAACTTCCTGACTGTTCAGTGTTCACATCTCAGACACTTATACTCTTTGGCTCAGTAAATAGTTTGAGCAGTATGAATGGAAACAGCAGGGCAGAGGAGCTCCTTGTATTCCATACTTGGAATATTTAGCTAAATTCTGTAATGTCCCAAAGAGGACACGATGACTTACACCTCTGCATCTGTTTGCTGAACTCTGACATGTTGTCTGGTCGTATGGATCGGAGGAACTTGATGTAGTCATCGCTGTGATATTTTGTCATCTCCTCCGCAGTGGCTTTGTGTGGCCTCTGAAACACAAGACATACAAGCTGGGTTTAAACTACAACAAAGAAGGCAGACCATATGGCATGCTTAGTTTCACATGCTTGGAAAACATACATAGACCTCCATCTTCCTGTACAGTCCATAGTTCAGAAGTAAGTTGTGGGTCATTCGGATGCGATGTGGTTTCATGGGGTGTCCCTGTCCATAGTAATAATTTCCTATGTCACCTGCAAAGACGAGAGGAACGAGTTGAGAAACATTTCCATCCGATAATAATTATTAAGTGAATCAGTGAATGCAAATGAAAAGAAAAATGGATGCTTTTCAGATCTGTCTGACCAACAAAAGTTATTTTACACTCCGAGTCACATTCACTCATTTACATATTTTATAAAACAGCATATTTCGTATTGTTCACCACATTTAACAACCTGCTCAATGTGTGCACCGTGCTTGTTTTTTCTAATCTTTTTCCTTGGCTATTCGAGCACTGACCACAAAAACATATGTCATGTAATATGTTTGTTTTACATCAACTGCATCAATGCTAGAACGGCAAATAACAGAAAAGCAAAGCGAACCCCGAGTTTTTCTCAAAGTTTTCCACAGATAGTCTCGACCTGCTACAGCTCCTCGGCCCTGGAAGAGTGTTCAAGTGCAAGATCATTCACGGTGTAATACCATAAGTATTATTCAAGCATTTTTAATGTAAGTGGAAAACTATGGATGCTCAACACCAAGAAGTAGATCACAAGACTGTGCAGGTCGAACAGTGACGCTTACTTCAACTTTACCTGCACATGCAGTTTTCCTGCATTAACTCACTGCACCTCCTTATGAGGTTCATGGGGCCGTAGCCAACCTCCCAGGACATGGGATCAACCTCAGGTTGATCAGAGGCATAGCACGGACAGGAGAGCCGAGGAAAAACAACTGGGCTGCTGTGTAAGTGGGACACAAAAAGCACCACAAACACAATAAGCCTGCGTTTGGCTGTTAAACGTGGAGGGAAACTGAATGCAGGGCTATATGTGAGCCGTGTTTCTGCAAACCTCTGACGGGAGACTGTAACTAGAGTACCAGTGGCTTCATAAGAGAGGGTGATGCTAGACAACACGGTGACACGCTCAAATAAGGCCTGAGCACTGCATTGTCTGTAACATTGGCACATTTTGCTTTTTTTTTTTCTTTTCACATTTTGCTTTATGGTTTCACGAGTGTAGTAACTGTGACGTCGACCCATCAGTTCCTATTCATTTCGATTTAACAGCAGTAACACGGTGCACACAGCCCGATCTATGTCTGCAACTATGAGTTATACAATCGTGACAATGTGTGCTTGTGTCGCTAATTTTCAGCATTAATTTAACCGAAGCCCTCCTTTTTTCTCTGGCTCCGTTTAAGTGAGGTGATCAAAAAACTTTCACTCCTTAAACAGTTGACACACGCATGCTGTCCTTAGCACCACGGAGGCTTTCCAACGCTGGTCGCCTACTCGTTAGCCTGCTAGTTTAAACAGTACACATTCACCAGCAGCTACACCGACTAGCTGGCTAGCGTTAGCCTGCCCATGGCTCCGGTTGGGCTGCCCACTGTCACACTCGGGATGTCCCGTACCGTCGTAGTAGTAGCAGACCTTCTTCTTGGTCCCGCCTGCGGTCGTGTAAGCCATGTTAAAAGTACCTGTAGAAAAAAAAGTTGGTTTGAATTTGTTTGAGCAGACAGAAGATGGGATGGACGGCATCAACGCATAACTGCACACGGTCGCTGAAGGGGCGGGGCGGGGCAGACAACTTCGGCAGGCCACTTACCCCACGCGTGGAGTCCCACTCAGGACAGAGGATGGGAACGACTATTATCTACTGTATCTACTGCCTACAACCTCCAACAAATCCATAGGAGTTTATTTACTGCCCTGATCTATGCAAGATCCAAGGTGATAAACTGGTACAGTGGTCCCACTCAGTGTATCACTGTAAATAAAAATAATAAGCATTGAAAACTTTTGTTTATTCAGTAATTATAGTTGCAAAATATTTCATCTTTTAACATTTGAAAAGTGGACTCTGAAGGATGCGTGAAACAGAGATCAGAGTCGTGTTTTGCACTGCTGCTGGCTCTCCTGGTCAGCTCTGGCCTTTGTGGACTTTAGATTGTGGATTTTTTTACTCCAATTTTCAGCTGGTTTGGTTGCATATTTATCTCTGAGAGAATTTTCTGATTTCCCATTTCCAGGACCATCTCCTGCATTGTGCTAGATATCACAAAAGGCATTTTTGGGCAATGTCCTGATTTTTATTCTGAGCTTTAAGGAAATTTTTAAAGGGTAATACCAAAAAAGAGCTAGTGTAGATTTGCACATGGACTTAGGGCAAAGCTGGCGCTGTTAACTTATCAGGTCGCACAAGTTTCTATTATTCTATTATTAGTTCTTCTTGTTATGCACAGTTACAGTGTTGTTGTGGAGCTATATCCGAGTGGATGACTTTTGACCAGACCACATTTTAACAAGTCTGATATCTGAACATTATATAGCTATGGCAGTACGGGTAATGTCCACTTAAAGAAAATCAGAATCCTGTACAGTACCATTCAGGTCAGACTGCAAATGATGCAACATTTATACCAGAAACTACTTTGGTAGTCTCTTACTGTGTTCATCCCCTTAATGTATTAATAGCCATACTGTGAACTTTTACAGAACTGGGTTAGCTGTTTCTGCATCCTGTCTTCATGCTAAGTTATTCTAAGTTCAGGGTTACATTGTTTTGGAACCAAACCACACCTTGATGAAACTCTAGGTGTGCACTGTAGTAACTGTAGTAGACCTAGTCACTGTTGCTTTTATTGCTTTAACGTAACCTAATTAATTTTTGAAACAATAATCTTTTTAACAATCGTTGCCAGTGTAGAAATCGCTGATGTGTATCACTCAAACTTGAGTGTGTCGTGTGTAAATTATTTGCTCCACTGACCCTCCATTTTCCAAATGTGGACTTTTTTTGCTTTTAAAAAAAAAAAATTCATATTGTGTACAAAAACTCTGAGCAGTTTAAAAATAATATTCAAGGATATGAAAATAATGCAGCGACGTTTGTGTCCAGAAACATGAATCAGTCGAACATTTCTTCCGGGAGACACCGATGGTGGTTCTGGTTGGTGCCCCGCTTCTTTCTTTCTTTCCTCCACACAGAATGACAACCACAGCAGAAGTCTGCTGGCTGCTCTGCAGGCCTACAAAGATATTCACACATCTGGCTAAAGTTCAGACAGATAAGTCACCTCATCATTTCCATCAGAGTAGTCAGTTATTTCTTAACTACTGCCCCCCAAAAGAATATTACAACATAAAACACCAATACACATTAAATCCTCTCACAAATGTTTACACATTCTATTAATTTAACAGCACACTTATGATACAGAATGAATATTTGCACAGAGCAGACTTCTTTTAAAAAAAATCAGCATAGAACAAACAGCTGGTTTGACATGAATCATCAGAGGACACCTTCTTTTCTCCACTATGGCTTTTGGTGCCAAGTGTTGGTAACCCAATGAGAATCTGTAGGGGAAAGGAACAGTATACTTACATTTAAAAACACAAGCTCAAGTCTTAAATGCTTTAAAGGTTTAGAACATGGTGACAGCCAAGCTTGCAACACTTATACCTATTCTGATAAGCCAGTCTGTTCTACAGACTCAGTACTATGTTAAAAACTGAAGGAGGTCACCTTCTAAAGGACTGATCACAGCGGGCGTTAAATAAAACACAATAAACAAACACAAATGTCTACTGTGTTATACCGGCAACTGGATTCCACATGCAGTTTTGGCCAGGTAAACACCACGATGGGGAATGATCAAAATTTTTTGTTTGGTTTTGAAGGTGAAAAAAAGCATCACACTTATAGCTTATCTTGACAGCATGAATGTCAGTGTTTGATAGTCTCTTAAAAATAATCTCTTTAGTTAATCACACAGCTCAGCACTGTTTTCTTTTCTTCATGGGGAAAACATCGACAGACAGGTGAGTTCATTTGCAAGATCAAGTGCTTTGAACTGCAGCTTTTAGTCACACCATTGAACTATTTTGTTCTTTTTTCTTTTACACGTTTGAAAACAAATTTACATCAAGTTCCTTTTAGATTTGGTCATACTGTCGTTCTGGTATTAAATGCCATCAAAGTGCTATTAATGTCTTTTGAGGTCTCAGAATTTGGCATTTTAAATAAACACCAATTCAAAGAATCTCATCAGAGGCGTTTGAGCTCATCATGGCCAGTTGAATGTCCTCCCAGTGATCTGGTAAAACTTCTGATTGAAGGGATGAAAGAACTTTTGCAGTTTAGTCACCACTGACGGGTCCACCTCCGGATGGATGCGGCCCTTGCTGCCTGCCAGGCACTTGTTAAAGACAATGTTAAATCGCAGACAGTAAAATCCCCTGGTGGCGTTGAAGTATAGGTTATACTGGCTGATCCTGGAGGGGAGGTTAAGGAAGCGCTCAACAAGCTGCAGCTCTGGCAGCGGGTCTGTAATAAGGCGATCCCCATCCACAATGTGAAACTGCTCCACGGGAAAGTACTTCAACCAACGCTCCAAATGTTTGGTGTAGATGCTGGTCCGGACTGCTTTGTATTTTGTGTTCACCTCGCAGGTGTTGGTGTCAATGACCAGCTTCTCAAACTTGTGGTAGGTCTTGTTTTTGCGCTCCTTGCCCTCCAGCACTTGGGTATAGTCCGACACAGCTCTGGTGGTAGGCTCGCGCACAATGATCAGCAGCTTGATGGAAGAGTTCATCTTGAATATCCGTTCAGGGACTTCCTCTGTGATGAAGTAAGCGGGGCTCTTTTCGATGGTGATCTGATGAGGGAAGGAGAAGGGCATTTTCCCCCTGTACCAGTCGATGCCACGAGCGTAATTTTGGTCATTGTCAAAGAAGTGGATCTCTTGTGAAGCCTTGACAACTGCTGGATGCAGGTTGAGCATTTCCAGCAGGGCACGGGTGCCACCTTTTCGCACCCCGATGATAATGGCCTGAGGCAGTTGCTGGACCAGGTTGTGCAGGCGGATTTGCTCTTTGGTGGCATTGCCCTTACGGATTTCATGTAGTAGGCCACGCTTAAACTGCAGAGTGCGGAGAGGAATTTGCTCTGGTTCGGGGGCGGGCAGTCTGCTGTCAACTGGGCAAATGGGCTGTAGCCTGAAAGACCGGAAAAGAAAAATTTTATTTATTTTGTATCGCATTTTATAAGCAATGTTATTGCTCACCTAACACGTTTATCATTTTAATCCTGACTATATAAGCTACTTGAAAGTAAAACCTATTCTTCATGGAACCATTCTCTGATGCTAATACAAAGAACATTTTTATAGTTACTCCTGAAGCATCGATGACCTTCTGAGACCTCTGAAAAATCTGTGATATGTTACACAAATGCATTTGCAGCAGATATTTAAAGTCCCGTGAGTTGCAAGTATGAAACTGAATATTCTCACTGTCGCCAGAAAGCTTTTAGAAACAAGGAACTATAGTGATTTATGAGTCATCGAGTAGTAACCACAAACAGCCATACAGCAGCTGCTGCCCCCTGCTGCCATTTATAAGAATGCAGGTTTAAGGAACTCGGACGTTACATTCATATTTTAGATACAGCCTTTGTCTAACAAATCTCTCAACACATGTTCACGGGTTCATAACGGTTCAAAGCATAACAGAGCTGCACTGATTAGACAGAGCATATCAGAGAAGTCAAATGGCACCAGATCATTGTTTTTAATACTGATGGGGAAGAGAATGGTATTTTCTTTGACGACCATCTGAAACTGTTAAAAGGTTTTCTTTTTTCTGTTTTTCTAAATAAAGAGCAGTTACACCTCCTTCTTTGCTGCTCAGAAAATCTGCCTCAGTCGGGAGAACTTCACAACCTCCAAGGTTTATTCCATTTTAGGGTAAAACATTATTTTAATGTGTACCTGTCAAAACTACATATTGCCAAGTTGCATGTCTATGAATGCATGCATATTTGAAGATTTTATAAAGTAGAGAAATCTTTCTGGGTTACACTGTGATTGGTCTAAAAAGTATAGGACACCAAAGCTTGCAATGCTAGTTACTTTAGATGAAGGCAATGTGTGTTTTAAAATATACCCGCCATGACTTACCTATCCAAAGTCCCAACCCTGGCCACGAGATAGAGGACACTTCCGATAGCAAGGCTGCCCAAAACGAAGAGCTTCTGTCTCAGCAATGCCTGCTGTTTGAATAGCATGGCCCTCCATCAATCTTCAGGACTGCGACTTCAGCCTACAGAGAGCCAAGCATATAAACCACTAATCAGCAAGGGAAGAGAGACAGCCTAATGTTTATTAACACACACTCACTCAAGTCTTACAAGTGATTAAGCCGCACTCACATAAGGCTGAAAAGTGCTGCATTGCCATTAAAGGAAACGCTGGCCCAACCACCACTTTGTTACATTTATTTATTAATTTCAGTTGAGAATCTGATTTAATGGAATACACAGGAATCAGTTACTGCTACGGTTCAAAAAATAGACCACAACATTTCAAATGAACAGTTTTGTATGTACAAGTTGCAGTTCATTAATCGATACTTGTTGAGAACCAATCAGATGACGGTGAATATTCTGGAAACGGTCCCTCTGTTGAATAACCTACAGATAACTGCCGGTCCTGCAGTTACCCTCAGGTCTAAATTGCTTTTCAGCAACACTACACAACTGTTAAGGTTCTTCTGGTCTTAGTCATTGAATATCATCACATCAGTCCTGCTTGATGAGAAACCAAGAAGCAACCTCCAGAGGTGCTGTCTTCTCCACGTTACACTGACTCAACTTCTCGACCGTGTCGTCATTTGATACATTGTTAATTAAGAATATTTAATTATTGCACCTTGACTGTTACATAATGCTTCAATGTAACATTTAATAAGAAACCATGACTGTTTTATTTCAACTGTCTCAATAGATAATTGATGTTTCTTAGCTTATTAGTGTCCTTACTGTCTGTCCTCACTTTAACAACTTCATATCTGTATTTGTACAAACAGTCAAACAAAAGTTAAGAAAAAGTCCCCCCAAAATGCTGAGTCACATTATGTTGACGCTTACTGTAATGTTGACCTTCAAAATTGGAAATAATTCTCATGTTCAACCAAGAGAGGGCACTCCATCCTTTCAGTGGAGTGCAGGAGCACTGGTCTCATTGTCAGTGTCTGCACCCTTTGTGCATCTGCAATCTTTGCACAGCGTGAGCAGGTAAATTACATTATGAAATAGCAGCTCAATACAGAAGGCGGAGGCGCTGTTAAAAAAGGGCCTCTGAAAGTGCAGTCTAATCCAGCCTTTAAAACAGCCCAGCATTCGCAACAGAGCGGATCCTCCAGTGCCTCATAAATAAATACAGATGGCTTTTGACCTCTCTATGACTGGAAAACATTTTGCTCATAATGCCTTGTAGTGACTTCTGAATAGAGACCTGCAAAGCAACTGCAATTTCATCAGTCTGACAAAGCTGGAGAGTAAAGCCACTTAGCCAGGGGCCAGCCCCATGGCTGTGCAGTCCCATTTAGAAAAGAAATGTTTTTCATTACAGCCTGTATCACTAAAACAAGGGGGAGGTCAGTCAATTCCAATGAAGGGGGAAAAAAGTCAGTTTGATACTTTTTTGTGCAGAGACAGACCATTCCACATGCCAAGCAATCCACCTTCAGATTGTGTCATTTATATTTAAAAAAGAAGACAACTGAGATTATATAATCAAGGTGTTTTTTCTATTTTACTATAAACTTATTTAAAATGAGCCTCTTAAGCTTGAGTATCTATTATGTGTGTATAATAACAACATTTCAGCCCATCTCCACTCAGGACACAGTTTTTCTCAGTGCTCCTCTTTTCTTTCTTTCAGTTTCAGGCAGATACTTTCTCTCTAAACACACACAGACGTTATCCACAACATTTAACAACGAAATATAAATGCTGTGTCGGTAACGTACGTATGGTAATATTGTGCATAGCTGTGTAATTTTTCTTTTTGCATGCTTGTAGATTTATGGGTACAGACATTATTGCCTCTTCCATACATTTGCATTTTGAGTTTAATTAATTTGCCAAAAACAGATTAAATAAAGTTTCAAGTATTAAAATATTTTACACATTGGAGCGAAATGAGACTATGTAATATTTGCAAATGCACTTTAAAAAAAAGGGATGACAGTGTGTCGATATTATCTCTTGCTGAATATGCATGTATCAAAAATATTTATTTCCCACAGAGAATATTTTGTGCAATAATCCAAATGCTAATGAAAATGGTCCCCTGCTCAAAAGCTACACTTGTCTGATAAGCACATGTCTGAGAGCTGGAATATTTAGCAAAGGTCAAACAAGCTTTTTCTAAAAAAAAAATCATTAAATATTAAGGTCCAAACTGTTGGAGTGTAGGTCTTTTGACTTGCAAAGACACTGAGCAGCTCTTAGCTGATTCTACATTGTACTAATAAATATAGAACAGCGCTTGCTGTAAGTTCTTTATGATTGATTGATAAGCATGCATAGCTATGCTTTGCTCTGTCACTGTGTTAAAACCTGAACCTGGTGGCTCGAGGTATTTGGACCTAACCTTACAGCTACAAAGAGAATTGTTAAAAATATTATATGATAATTCTTCATATATATCATTAAAATGTTCAACAATGAAAAGGAAAACTTGTCTGCAGATATTGTAATTTGATTTGCATTGTCATTAACAGTAGAAAGGGTTGGGGGTTCTCTCAGTAGAAATCTTGAAGAAGGTCTGTGATTGGAAAAAATCCATCCATCCTCTTCAGGTTGCCAGTCTGTCACAGGGCCAACACAAAAACGCCAACAACCAACCATTCACACCTATGGGCAGTTTAGCGTTTCCAATGAACCTATCCCCACTAAGTGCATGTCTTTGGACTGTGGGAGGAAGCCGGAGAACCCGGGGAGAACCCACACCAACACAGGAAGAACATGCAAACTCCACACAGAAAGACCCCGGCCTGATGCTGGAGTTAAACTCAGGACCTTCCTGCTGTGAGGCAACCACCGTGCCACTGTGCTGGGAAAAAAACACTAAATTTCATTTTACAATAAGATTTAGCAACTTTAGCAACTTGACATATTAACAAACTGTTGGTCAGAAAAATATGTATTATTTGTCTTTTATATAAAAACTGTGCTTACTACATTCTAAAGGAAATGTTGCACCAGCCATAAAACTGCTATTCAGACTGATGCTAGAAAAAGCCTACACTCTGAGGACTTAGTCAGTCTTTTCCTGCATGTTTACAAGCATAACTAACTCGCATTGGCAAAATAAACTCCCGATCCGTAGCTTCAAAGATTAACTTTTCAATTCCAGCCAATAAAATCACATTTCTTCAAAAGCTCCAACATAGCTGTTGCCAATCAAATCTCATCTTGTGAGGCAGCTGCTTTACGTTTTCTGCTGCCTGCTGGTGAACATAAAAATGAAGGACAGGTTGATCTCTGCAGTGATTCTTCACTCTAGACAAAGTTAGTATCAGGCAGCTAGTTTGACATATAAAATTTGTGCCAGTGGAAATACCCAATTAAACATGAGACATGCCCATCATCGAGTCCTGACATGATGCAAACACTGACAAAACCAATCAGATGCAAGTAAAGTTCACTTACTTTACTGTGATGATGAATGAGTGGCTACATAAGCAACCACCTCAGTCTTGGTTTTTTTCATATTGAGTGTTTAATGGTTAGCATTAGCTATAGTATCTGAATGAATGCAGTGTAACTGGCTGACACTTTACAAGCTCAACATTTCTCATTTCTTCACAAAAGGGACTTCACTATTAGAAGTCTTATTAGGAAAAACAGTGGTTGGAGACAGTTGCACGACCAAAATTAAAGCAATTTGGTCCAAATAACTTACAATCTCGTTGCCTTTCAAAGACCAGAAACCAGGCCTGAGACCACTCACAGTCAGTAGTTGGTACTTTGGTGCATCAAGACACAGACTCTGCAGCAGACCATGCAGAATCCCCACATCAGATGTGACTCTCTCAGTCACAGATGGGGCAAATTTATAAATAAATTATATCTAATTTTTTTTTTTTACATTTATCAACAAACAGATGCAGCTAGTTCATTTAATTAATGACCAGCATTCTACCAAAAGCAGAGCAAATTGGTGTCTAAAAAATTAGTGTTTCTTTCTGAAAACAGTGTAGCAGTTCAGATAATGAGAGAAGGCTGAATAAGAATCAGTGTTTATGACTGTCTGTGTGGCCTTGAAAAGAGAGAGCATAGACTTTATGCAGAGCGCTGCCTTATTACCGTCATGGTCCTGGGTCTGGGTACCCAGTTTTTATGTGTTTTTGGTTTTGAATGATCTTTGATTTCGCGTTATTCTTGGTATTGTCATTTGTATTTCTAGTTTCCTCAGTTATGCCCTGATTACTGTATATCTTCCAATAGTAACCCAAACGTTTATTCAAAAAATGATCCGGCCAGCGTTTAAAAGAGACCGGTGGTTGTTGGAGACCGGCTCTTATTCCCTTCTCAGATGGAATTGCCGCGGAAGTGAGAGGGAAAGAGGACCCAGGCGTGGTTTTTAGACTGAGGTGAAAAGAGTGCTCCAAAACGTATTCCAACAGTTCACAAATAATGCAGTTCCCAATTGTGCTCCTCCTTTGCTCCCATGTGCCTCCTTGTCTGTGGTAGCCCAGTGCACGAGTGGTGAGTGGTGAAACTTCTCTCCGCCCGACTCTCCAGGAGAGGACGTAAAAGACCAGAAAATCACAGTTAGCAGGTTCGCTAGCCGACAGTTCCAGTTCACTGTAATAATTCCACTTCTACGGTTGCTTCCAGCTTAAATGCCGCTGGTCGTAGATGACGGCTGATTGGAAACAGCTGGCTGAGTGTCTACTATTGGAGACCAGCGTCTATTTGTCGTGACACGTTTTCAAACCGGCGTTTATTAGAAACGGGCGTCAATAATAGACATGCCACTATTAGAAGATATACGGTATATTTGTTAGTTTCTTTTTTTAAACAATATATTTATTGAGTTTTATATTACAGAACAAGAAAATAATAATAGTACAGTTAATATAAGATTTACATCAAACAACATAGTCCCCAAAATAAACAAATATAGATTAAAAAAGTATAATAAAAAAAACCAAAAAATAAAATGAATGCACAGCATGGGTAAAACAAACAGAGCAAGACGAGAATGAAAAATGCTTTCCTGTGCTCATTGTTGGGTTGTCTGTCAGTCAAATGTCAAGTTCAGGTATTCCATGTTATCAAGCTTTCAGATTTCATGTATTCAGGTTTTAGTTGTTTTCCCAGTTAGCTTTTGTTAGGTTAGTCTTTGTTTCTCTTTTGCTTTTTTTCTTTGCACTGTGTTCAGCTGTTAACAAAAGCTCACTTTTAGTTTAAGTTCAGTGCAGTTTCCGGTGTCTGCTTTTGGGCCCACTCTCCACTCCACATGGTCTGCCAGCACAGGCCTTGACAATAACAAACTATTCCCCCACAGAAACCTGAAATCTATGGATAACCGCTGTACAATGTGTAGACGAACACAAAACATTATTTACTGTCAGATCCCAAACCACGAGTAGAGAGGTGAATTGAACTGAAAATACTGTTTCTGTGCCACATGTTTAAATGCATGCATCCCTCTGGGTTTTTTTGCCGAGTATAAAACAGGACTAGAGTTGGGCACCCAGGCTACTGTGTCAAATGCAGCAGTCAGAAAGCCCTGCTACGGGGGATTCTCTGAAGAAACTGTATGTGCATGTCTTTTGGCTTTGCAACCAATGGTGCAGCTGCAGTAGTGGGTAATAGGAACACCCCTGAAAACATCAACCCTATAGGCCCCTTCAAACAGAAAGCGGTGTGCGCTGCACAACATTAGGCTGCAGAAATGGCCCAGAATCTGTGTTGAGAAGACCTTTGCACTTTGCCTGCACTGCATCATTTTCTTTTTGCATCTGTTCATGATGTACTTTATGCTAACTGTCTTTTTGTATTTCTATGCAAAGAGGTCTATTAACACATAGTGAGTGAGAAAAGTAACTGAAGAAGAAATACTCAATGTATAATGGGAATCCCCCAGCAGCCTACACCTATTGCAGCATAACTAAGGGAGGATTCAGGGTCACCTGATCCAGCCCTAACTATATGTCTAGTCTAATCTTAAAAGTAGAGATAGTGTCTGTCTCCTGAATCCAAACTGGGAGCTGGTTCCATAGAAGAGGGGCCTGAAAACTGAAGGCTCTGCCTCCCATTCTACTTTGAAATACTCTAGGAACAACAAGTAAGCCAGCAGTGTGAGAGCCAAGTGCTCTAATGGGGTGATATGGTACTACAAGGTCATTGTGGCGGGGCGTGGTCTGTGGCGCCGCTGCGGGGAGGCTGACACACGCATCAGCAATTACACCTCACCTGCATTAAAGCCTGTACTGGGTCCTGACTGTGTTGTTGAGGGTCTAGAAACAACAACCAGGAATGAAAAGTGTGAAGATGAAGTCACCATCAGGCTTGGGTGTTTCAGTGTGAAGTTTGCATGTTGTATTAGCCCTGCAGGAGACTGGCGACCTGTCCAGGGTTCACCCTGACTCTTGCCCTAAGACAGCTGGGATAGGCTCCGGCCCCCCTGCAGAAGAGAATGGATGGATGGATGAAGCTTTTTGGGGAGTTTTGTGGACATCCTGATAGTAACAAATTACAGAAGTCCAGCCTAGAAGTAATAAATGCATGAATTGGTTTTTCAGCGTCACTCTGAGACAGGATATTTCTAATTTTAGAGATATTGCACAAATGGAAGACAGCAGTCCTACATATTTATGAAATGTATTCTACACCTTCTGATGATACTGCCTAAGGGAAGCATATATAATGTAAACAGAATTGGTCCTAACACTGAACCCTGTGGAACTCCATAATTAACCTGGAGTCTGTTAGACAGATATGATACAAACCACACAGTACCTGTAATACCTACAGCATGCTCTAATCGCCCTAATAGGATATTATCGAACGCTGCACTGAGGTCCAGCAGGACAAGCACAGAGATGGGTCCACTGTCAGAGGCCATAAGAAGATCATGTGTAACCTTCACTAAGGCTGTCTC
>VURO01015938.1:0-10627 GCA_015108175.1 Pelvicachromis taeniatus
GTGTGTGTGTGTGTGTGTGTGTGTGTGTGTGTGTGTGTGTGTGTGTGGGGTGGGGGGGTGGGGGGGGGTGTCAGAGAGTCATAGCGTCATAGCTGCATGGTTGTGCTGCAACTGATAAATGTTTAATACATTATTCAGAATCATACTGGTTATGCAGGGTTTTCAGACCTTCACAATTCAATAGGTACTCCTCGAGCACTTTATAGCATCCTGTGGGCTATGATTTACTATTCAGCAAGCTGCTCTGCAGTTTGGCCCATAAATCTCCCCGTTTGTCCGGAAGCAACCTTAATGCCTCGGTGATAGCCCGTGCATTTTGAGAACCTGACTCTATTGATTCTGACAGCGAGTCAATCAATAGGACATCTGTAGCATTACAGGGAATTCCAGTAGCTTGTTTTCCTTCTGCTGAAACAGTCCAAGAGAAGAATCCAACTTTTCTGCGCAGCTCCTAATATAGATGTCATTCCTTGAGCTGTGTGACCTTCATCAGAAAAATAATGGGTGGATTGAAGGAGATGCCCTCCATCGGTCATCAGTGGGACAGGCAGAAGTAATCCTAGAAAAGCGAGTAAATAGGCTCGAAATATGGAGTCACAACACAGATTATAGTAATGCTCCATAAGAAGAAGCAGCTCCTGTTGTGCTTGTTGTTTGCTGTTTATTGGACGAACATGCTGAGGTGCTCTAACACTTTTCACTGCGGGTTTCTTCGACGCCTCCTGCTGGCTCCAAACGTCTTGCCCTGACATGTGGAAACGAATAAATCGGTTTATTAATGCCGTTCAAAAGTCACGGCGTCGCTACAGCAAACCGCAACGTGTTTCTAAAGCGACACATGAATTACATTTCATCTGTAAATGACTTTCCCCACCTGTTCATATGTTCAGGATTTGTTTAAAGGGTGTGCGTATGCATTTATTATAATTGGTCTCATATGTATCACAATCAGTTCATATAGGTAACTCCAGGTAGGTTTTGTTTTTGCCTGTAGATCCTTCTGATATTTTTTTGATATTGGGCCTTGAAATATTTTGGGGGGGAAAAGTGGAATGAGGTTTAGAGAATCACTTGTTGTATTTTATAATTTCACTGTTTTCTCTAATCACTCTGAGGGTCTCCATAATGACTAGACTCTCTATTTAAGCAATTAGCCTCTCGCGGGCACCCTGTTAACACCATTCACACCTCCCTCAGTATCACTTATCAACACTTCAGATGACACAGCCGAAGACCAAGCTATTTTTTCCTCTCCACACTTCCCACTCATTCACTTCTCTTTTTCACAACTCTCTCTATTTCTTGCTCCATCATCCTCTCACTCTGTCATCCAAAGACATGTAGTCTACACGCTTACAAAGGCCCACATCCCCACATCCCCACACCGCATCGGTTTCGTGCAAATACAAATAGTAATTGTGGTTAAGTTAAATCTCAGTGGGTCAAGTTTAAAAAGCATGGCTCTTAAAAAGTGCTGCTGTCCCAAGGTCAGCATGCTTTTATGCCAACTTGTGTCCTCGGCTGGAGACTTGTACCCTGAAAATATCTGAAAGTACAAATTTTGTTTTTTTTCTTACTAGTAATTATCAACTCAGATTTTAATGAGGCTGTACTACTGGAGTTATACTCATGAGATACACAATTAGAAACGTTAAAACCACTGACAGGGCAAGTTAATAACATTCATTATATAATTACAGTGGCAGCTGTCAAAAGGTGGGATATATTAAGCAGCGAGTGAACACTCGGTTCTTGAGGTTGATGGGTGGGAAGCAGAAGAAATCAGCAACCGCCAGGATCTGAAATGACTTTGACAAGTCCAATTGTCATGGTTAGATGAGTGGATTGAGTGGGTCATCTCCTAAATGGGAGGTATTGTGGGGAGTTCTTGGTGTGCTGTGGGTCTGGTACCCACTAGAGCTGGGCAAAACGATTATTTTCCAAATCGATGAATCTAGTGATTAATTTTTCGATGCATCGATGAATCTAATGATATATGTCTACGTGGGGGGTGTCTGGATGAATTAAAGGGTAAAAACCAGCGTTAGTAAAAAAGTTGAAAACTTACGGTCGTTTTATGATCGGCCATTTCCACCTTACAAAGCCGGCAAACGACTGAATCACTTCCTGTTCGGTTAAAATATCCCCATACTGTAGAACTGCGTGTTCGGGGGGCGTGGTTTAAGTCGACATGTTACCGCTACTCGCTGCCACCATGTGTTTGTTTTGAAAGTGATGACGCATCGATGCAAATTTAATTTAAATTTAATTTAAATTTAATCGATTACGTCGACGCGTTGTCCCAGCCCTAGTACCCACCAAAAGTGATCCAGGGAAGATTAAATGTTGAACTAGTGACAGGGCTGTGGGTAAGTCGGTGCATGTGGACAGTGAAAGCTGGCTCATGGAGTCCCACAGAAAAGCCACTGTAGCACTTAGTTGTATGTTTTGTGTGGATGAGGTCGCTCATGTTTCTGTCTGAATCTTAAATGGTCCTTTTCTTATTTTCCTTTTTCTTTATTTTTGTCCAACTGACTTAAATTTGTACGTTGTTAGTGTCTATCAGCCGACAATGCAACGTGATGAGCTGATTGATGAATTTTGTTTTTGTTGGGAGACCAGGCCTTTAGTCCTCAGCATCACCTGACGTGTTAACACCAGAGGAAGTTTGGAACTTTACTATTGAGTCAGCAGAGAGCTGCTTCTTCTACCCACCATGCTCTTCAGCACTCAGTCACCCCATCCTGTAAATAAATGTGTTCTGCCACCTTGATGCTGAGTCGCTGTGGTTGTATTACAGTACTGTGAGCTTTCCAGAGCAGCCCCTTCTTTCACATGTTCAAATATTTCTAAAAGCAGACTTCACTGCTACATGCTGGATTTTACCTGTGGCAATAGGCGTGAAAGCACCTGATTTCTAATATTAAGAGGTGTGGCCTAATACTGTTATGCACATGCGGTTAGTGGTGTATCAGGAAGAGGAAGCACTGCATAATAGTGAAGGTCCGTGCGTCTTTAAACAAACACTGTGCTCTGCATTTGGTACCTTCCACAAACGTCAGCTGCTGTTGTGTTCATGGTTTCATTCCCTGACTGCCTGCCTTCGAGCATGGCTTGTCAAGGGGTTTAAGTCAAAAATCATCCTCACGCATGAGCTTTCAATAAGTTAGGGAGAATTAGGTGGTGATATTTACCCAGTTGTCCTTTTTCACATGTAGCTCACCTTTAATCAATCACGACTATGATTGGCACATTACCCCAGAACTTGATTATAGAGCAATGAAATTAGGCTAATTATCATCCTGAGCTGATGAATCAAGCTTTCTTTGAAGAGGTGTGTCTGCCTGTCAGTCCGACCGACCGACACAGAGGTCAGCACCACAGTGCACTATGGGAAGAACATTAGTGAGCAGAGGCAGCATGACTGTGTGGGAAATGATCTGCAGGGAAACTTGGGTCCCAACATTCATGTGGATGTTATTATTATTATTATTATTTTAACTTGTTCTGCAATAGTGTTTAGGTCATGTAAAACGCTTAGCAGCAGTTTCCTTGCAGAAGGATAAAATACCCTGCAACACGTCAAAAAATATTCAGGATTATTTTATGTTGTTCTGTTCATGTGTCTCTACTTTGGGCATAAACCGATCTACACAGATGTATTCTATTTGATTCAGATGAATATATATCTGTACTGTACTTTCTGATCTTTTTTTAACTTTTGAAACTAATTTTACCTGAAATAAGAAACGCAGGAAGTCACCAAAGCCACTTGAATACTGATATATCTTGACGTTAGTATGACTAGGGCCTGTTCAAAAGCTCAAAGTTACAGCTGATAAGCAGATGGCATTAAAACGAGTGTTAGCATTTGTTAGTAGGGTATATTCTGGACAGTAATGAGTTTTTATTAGTGTTTCTTAACTGAAGATTCTTTCTATACACTCTTCTCTTCAGGCACAGTTTTACCTCCTTTAAAAAAAACAACCAAACCTGTTGCCTTCTTCTCTGGACTTGAGTTGTTTAGAAAAATTATGGCTCCTCAACGCCACCCACTCAGGTTAACTGAACCATCCTAATTATTTGGCCTCTTGAGCATCTGCCTGCAAGAAATGTTTATAGCCTGCCAGCAAACTCCAATCTGTCACGGAGACATCGAATACTATGTGGTGTTATGTGTTTATAGTTTTGTGTGATATATGCTGAATAGGCAGAAGAGAATTATGGTTCTTATATAGAATTAGGAGGGGGGTGTGATGCATTTCTACCCCCTGTGTTGTCATTTCAGACAGTTATGGACCCAAGAATGGCAAAAAGCAGCTGCTCCTCTGACCATAAAGCCCTGAGCCGAGCCCTTAATTGTTCCCGTGCACACAGGGAATTATTTCCACCCAGGCCCACCCTTGGGAACAGGAGATGAGGAAAGAAGAGGAGGCAATAGGGTGGGAGCAGGGCAGGAGGGGATGTGAGGGATGGACAAAATGGCAGTATTGATGGCAAGGTGTGGGCAGATTTTTGGCAGAGCCATCTGAAGGTGTGGGTGGCAGGTTGAGAAGTCTTCCTCATTCACAGCTCATATAAAAACCTAAAGACTTGAGCCTGAAACTGGGTCATGACTGAAATTGGGGTGCTGTATATGGATTTTGAATGTTGCATGTAGGCTGCTACTTTTCAGGTGCATGTTTTTTTTTTTTAGATTTAAAAAAGAAACTGTTTATTCAGTACAGTGCCACTGCGATACAGACGAGTTCCTTTGGCCTAGAATAGCTCTGCTATTGGCCAGGTAAAAATGTCGTTTTTAAATGGTTCACCGGTTTTATAACATGACACCTTTAAACAAATTAATTTCATGATACACCACTAATGCCAACCTAATTGCAAGTTAAATTATATGTTCTTAATACAGTGCCATTTTTATTCTGAAAGAGTTATGTCTGTGCAATAATTCCTGCTCTGTGTGGATTAGGATGGACTTGAGAAGTCTGAACCTATACCTTTAAAAACCAACTGCTTATTGAATTAAGGATGTAATAATTTTATTGGTTTGATACAACATATAAACTCCACACTTACTATTTTTCTGTTCACTTCACTTCAATTTTATTTATATATCACCAAATAACAACAACAGCAACAACAGTTGGCTCAAGGCGCTTGATTTTGTAAGGTAAACACACAATAATACAGAGAAAGCTCCAACAATTAGATGACCCACTTTGGCAACAGTGGGAAGGAAAAACTCCCTTTTAACAGGAAGAAACCTCTGTCAGGACCAGGCTCAGGGAGAGGTGTTCAGCTGCGGGGGAGGGAAAACCTCTTATCACCCATAGCATGCTAGCAGGGTTAGCTTTAATGCTGAGCAGATACTGTTCCAGTTTATGAACACGTATGTGTTTGTTTTTGTTTGTTAACAAAAAGAGAGATTGGCAACGTCACTTGGTGGCTTTAATTTAAGGCTGTGCAAAATCAAATTTTAATGTCAATGATAATTTAATTGCTGTCATTAAATTAACACGATCGACCGATACTGAATGTGCCAATAGAATCCAGAGCAAAACCAAATCAAATGCTCCCTAATTAACCACCTGACCAGGTGCCTACATGTGGTCAGGTTGCGCAGGTGTTCCTGCGCCGCGCAGCTTGAAGTTTCCTGAGTATAACGCTAAATTAAAAGATGGATATAATACAGATAACAGACTGTCAAAAAACAAAAATCAAATGTCTGGGACAGCAGAAGGCGATGAGCTTGTCTCTTGAAGCGGATCATCATCTGTTGTTTAGAAATACTTTGGATTTAAGCCAAGTAATGTTAACCACGAAGAAAACATGTGCAAAGAGTACTGTCGAGTTGTCTGCACCGCAAAGCAAGATAGCAACTTATTCAGCCACATGAAAACGTAACAGACTGCATGTATAATGACTGCACGAAGGCTGCGAAAAACTGTGCAGTGGTTGCTGACGTGAACAGTCTAACATCAGCTCAGACGTGCGTGCAAGAGCGCCGGTAGAACACGTCAACGTGTCCGTCAAGCTCACGGACACGCTGAAATCGCTGAGGCAGTCTCAATACGTTTGGTCAAAGATGGGTGTCCAGTAAAGACGGTGACTGAACGAGGCTTCACGACGAATTTCCTGGACAAAAGATCGCCTCACCCAGTTATTGATTCAAAGTAGTGATAAGCAGTGAATAAACGCATTGCCTGCAAATGTTAACAGGAATGTAGCTCAGTGTAAAAGTGAAAGCCGTGCCCTTCTGGTAAAAATTTAGATTTTTTCCGTTTTTCAGATTCATTGAATTTAGATGAATTAGGAGGACCAGTTTTATTTTGATGTAAAGATTTGTACATCAATAGCAGTAATTTGTAGATGATCAGCATTGCACAATATGAACTACAATGTTTCTGTCTTTCCAATCCGTGAATTCAGCTGTACTTTTTAATTTAAGCAATGAATATGTTGTTCTATTTCTAAAAGAGGGGACATACCTTCCAGGTTTGAGAAGTGAAGCCAATGCAAAAGTGCCTTAAACCTGCTTACTTTCTAATGACCAGACGGGGATGACTCCTCTGGTTGTAAAAGGCTTGTTTTTTATGATACAGCAAGCCTTTACCTCCCTTGATACATGCCCTCATTAAACATTTTCCTTTTGCATTTGCAGGCTCAGTCACTAGTTTCGAGTCTTGTTGAATACAACATGACTTTTACTTTTAATTGTAACATGTGGACCTACTTTGTTCACAGTGTAATCCACCCCTTGCTCATGAGACGGTTTATAAAAAGCTATGATGGTGATGACAAAAATTATCTGAGGTTTCAAAGATGCGACTTTGCAGACCAATAGGTAACGTCAGGTTGGCAGCTGCTGCTCTTTGTATTCAATCTGTGGTCTCTGTGGATGTTTTTATCATATTTCTATCATTCGTGAGTGCAAACCACTCAGTGTGTTGTAACTAAAAGAGGAGCCACGGTGCAGCATTTGAATGCATTGACTGTTACAGTTAAGCTTGTGGTGAATTTAACACCATGTTTTGTGCGCGTTTCATCTGTGTGGTTTATTATATGCACCTTTATGCCTCCTGTTTTCTCAGTGCTGTTGCTCTCGACTCTCTTAAACAAGCCGCTACCAAAAATCAGTCATTGAATTAAAACTAATCCATATTTTGCCTACTCCTCTCTCCTGTTCTCCAAAAAGCCCACCATAATCATCAGAATACTTTATTAATCCCTAAGGATTAATCCCAAATTATACTGATTTATGGCTCCATAAGATACAAATATAAGACTTTTTTTTTCTTCATTATTGCTATTTTGTTATTGTTGTAATTTTAACATTTGTCTGAAACAGGTCGCGAGTGTTACTGCAGCTCCATGTTCACTCCACCACTGCGCATTTATATCTTACACCTTGGTTCAAGCCTTTTGCACCAGAGGCCTACTCCAGATACCGAGTCACTTTGCATCTGTGCGTTCCTCCCTCTCATCTCTAGAGGTGAGCTCTAGGTTGCTCCCCATATTAGTTTGCTTCCCACTTAATGAGGCAGTGGAGCGTGAAGGTCCAAGCACTCCTAAACGCTGCGTTCATTAAACCAATGGTGCTTAATGATGACGGCAAAGGCGCCCGCGACCCGTCAGCTCCTACTGAGGGCGACCATTAGCGTTAGAGCCAGCCAGCTGCGGGAGACGGTGGCACGGAGGGAGGGAGCTGTCAACTGTCAACACCAGTGTCACAAGGACGTGTTAGCTTCAGTAAATGGCTGCAGCAGAGTCGGTGAACGATACCGAAACACTGATAAGTCTTTAGATGATGCTGAAACTTGGGGTGTATGTGGTATTGGTTGGACAGTTAAAGAAAATGTGAATTTTGCTAACGCTTCGTTCTTGGTTGTCGTCCTTATAATTTGTGCTTGGAATTTGGAGCAGGGTTGAACCAAAGGCCTCCTACACGTACTGAGGTTGATACTCTGGTTGTTTGACTTGTTTGCTGATAATTCGCTGGAGATTACGTCTGTGCAGCCTGGCTAGAAGTTGAACTTTAAATACTGGTAAAAAGAAGAACTTTCATATGATGATAACTTGATTTGAGGTCTGAAGTTTTGTGACCAAACACAAATCTTGAACGCCCATCTCTAAACTGTACTGATCGAATGCGCTGCGTGGTTAAAGATACATGCGACGCTTGTGATGTATCTAAATTGACTGGCATGCAAGGTACTAATTATAGTTACATAAGTTTTATGAATGTTTTGTACAAGCATATATTTAATTAAAGTGGTACTAATTACCAGAGTATGTTTTGCACGATGCTTTAAAGAACACCCCTGTCAAAAGGTAAGCCGACGTGAGCCGTAAACCGGGTTATTCTTTGCCAGGTTAACAAAAGAACTCTGTCTTTTCTGCCGTCGTGTTCACTAAACCTCTTAATGTTAGCTAACAACCTCTTGTTGTTAGCTACCACAATCAGCTACAACAAAAAACACCAACTCACACAGGTACATAATCTGTTAAATATTCATCGTTGCAGCACGACACACATTGACTAATTGCATTAGCACTGATGTTGAGCGAAAATATAACTGCAAAAACAAACTTGGTGAATACAGAGCATTATAACAGGGATTCAGTCAGACGAGACAAGTGAGCAATCGGAAAAGCTTTGATTGTTGCCTTTGTTCAATCACATCCTTTGCAATGTTTGCTTTTTCTCAACTGTATTAAAGAAAATATACACTTACAGCAGCATACCAACCTAATCAATTTTGTCTTTTTCTTGGGCCACATCATAAGACATCATAAAGACTGTGATATTTATAGAAAGTTTAGCAATAACAATAATAAGTTGCTATTTGTTCGACATATTGATCTTTCCCACGGCCCTCAAAAGTAACTTGTGACAACCAACCGATCAGGCAAAATACTGATATGACTGACTTCATTACTGAAGATGACAATAGCCACAACCTTCAGGTGAGTACAGAGTATAAAGTAGTTTGAGTGAAAGTTGAAAAAGGTAAAAATGAATGCTGATGCAGTAAGGTTAAGACAAAGAGCAGGACAGCGAAACTAATTTGTGCTCAACCCAAAATCCATCGCAGACGCAATACATGATAAAAGTATTGGATCACATCTTCGAAGTCGGGTGTTTTCACTTCCATCACAAGAGATATATTAAAATCAAGCACCGAACCATGTAGTCTGTTTTTTGAGACGTGTGAAAGAATGAGTCGTTCTCAGGGACTCGTCGACTTCTGGCATTGTACTGTAATTGGATGCGACAAACAAGAAGTTACTGAGCGGCGTGGAGTGTAAAGGTCGCCAACGCTCTGCTGACTTAATAATTGGAGAGCTCCAAATCTCCTCTGGCATTAACATCAGCCCAAAGACTGTGCTGGGAGCTTCATGGCTTTGGTTTGCATGGTTGGTCAGCTCCTGTAGGAGTAGGTGGCCCAGTACATTTATCCATGTGGTTTAGATGGCCACCAACTGGTCAAACTGAAGCCCTAAACAGGAAGTAAAACAAAACAGGACGTCAGCAGCAAATTGTAAAAAACTGGACCAGAAAATCAACCATTCAGATAATAAGTGGGCTCTCTCTGGATTAATTCTAATATTATGTGCAGTTGACTTTTATGGTCTCTCAGCCAGTGTACAGAATTATTTACTAGTCCATATTTTGGAAAATTAGGGGAAATGTGAAGGCCAAGGAAGGACTAATAAAATAAAAAATAAAATACCTTGATACCACCATACCTCGAGTGACTCAAGGTATGGCATGAGATATGGCATGGGTCTCGGTGGAGAAGCGCACCATTTGAGTAGCCACTGTCTTACATTAATAAAATAATAATAATAATTAAAATAGTAACTTCTTGCAGTAAATGAAGCACCCAGTAATTAATGTTATGTGTATGACATGTTCGCTAGCACTGTGAGATCATTTGATTTCATGTCGATCAAATCAAATCCATTGATTTGATCCATTTTGGAGCATTTCCGAAGTTAACCATCTTCATTGTGTTGTTGGTAATATTTCTTTATTTTGGATTTCTTTAAACAAGTCAAGCCTAAACATAACTGCTTTACACATGAGAGAGTTGCTTGAAAAATCTTTCTAGGACAGTTATCTTTTTTTTTTTTTTTTTTAAAGCCTTGAGCCTTTTTGTGAAAATGTAATTATTGTAATAAGCCACTTTCTACTTTGTTTACATTCATGATCTGTCTGCCTTATTACTGCATTTGTCCTTTCTTACTGCTCCAGACAGAAGTTTAATGCGGAAGTACTCCATCAAAGGTACTTCATGAGGTATTTAACAAAAGCCTCCTGGCAAAAGGAAGTCCACTGCTCAGTCCAAAGCTCTGTTCTGCCTTTTGCTTAAAAGTCTGTGCGGCCACTTCACCACATCAATGATGCAGGCATGCTCACACGCGCGCACACACACACACACATACGTGCACACGTGCGTGCGCGCACACACACACACACACACAGGCTGCCAGTGATTTCCATGTGGCCCTCAGAGGACACACTAATGTATCCAAATATATTTACAACAGATGTTGCATTTTATTTTTCATGATAAAAACCCATTTCAGAAAATTTACTTCATAATGGGCAAAGCAAGTTCTCTCT
>VURO01015943.1:2586-16117 GCA_015108175.1 Pelvicachromis taeniatus
CTCAAAAAAAAAACTGCAAAAAAAAAAAAAAAAAGACATAGGTCCTGCTTGAAGCATTTGTTTTGTCTTCCAGACAGACACAAACATATATTAGGAATATCTATTTATATATTAAAAAAAAACCACCAGAACAAATAAATCTGCTACATATGGGATGATTGCTGAGAAATTACCAGAGCACAGCAGGGTGATGATGATGATGATGAGGTGTACAGTAGTTTTGTGGGTTTTTTTGTTGAAAAGTAAAGAAGAAAGAAAGAGAGTGTGCTAGCAGGACATAGTAAATTTCAGCTTATAGGGTGACATGAATTTCTCACGGACCACCACACACACACCACCAGAGTGGCAAGGTCAAAGACTCATAAAAAATACATTTAAATGTGAAGATTTATTTCAAAGAACAAAACCTTTTCTAAAATGTATTTTATACAACCCCAGTTTCATAGAGTGAATAAAATCTGTTTAGTGAGTATTGTTCTTCATCTGTTATTTAGAGATAAACAAGTCGAGTTAACAATCATGTTAAAATATTATTTCCAGGGTGATAACAGACAAGGGCCAAATTCAAAAGTGGTTTTTATGGTTACAATTACATCCAGTAGATTCACTGGCCAGAGATATAATGTGTAAATTAGAAAATAAATTTTAGGTCCAGAGATGATGGCATAACAATCTTAATCTTAAACATGTTGAAATGTGATTATCAAGGACTGGACTGATTTGTTTGCTGTGTTCCAGACAGATATGAGGACAAACTGAGTGAAAGAGTGAAAATGATAAACTAACTGTGTAGTGTTTACTGTTGGATTTTGGAATAGGAATATGAAATGTAATATTACCTAATATGAAAAACACTGCAAAGCAGTACCTAAATATTTGAATAGATATAATGTATGTATGAGGATAACCAAATAATTTGACACAGAGTAGTGATTGCTTTCATTTTTAATATTTCACAACATTTTCCCGATAACAGTATAACAGAATATATTTATGTTGGCATTTGGTTAATTTTTGATAAAGTACACAATCTCACAAATTTTTAGAAAAATTTTTAGAAAAAAGATTATATACATAAATTCATTTAATCTATAAGACAAGCCTGTTGGATGTCTTTGTTTTTATTATTAACTGCATTCAATGTTTACAGCAGTTTTACCAAACATGATAATATTTGATCTTCATTATTAAACAGATTGGAACATTTCGATCCGTCCTCCCCTTTAGCAGACAGGACTAATAGGTACACCTCTGTTGGGTTTATAGGCTGTTTTCCTGTTGACCATCTTGATGCAGTCTATGATTGGACAGACACTGAGGCACAAAGTGCAGCCAGTGCAGCTGTCAGTCACAGATGGAAGGTGAGTTTCAGGGTCAAATGTTATAGCCTTGAAATAAAGTACAAGAATCACATTATGGGACTGCTGCAGATAAATCTCCAAAACAAGAACACGATGACTGTCTGAATATAGTAGTAGACAAACAAACCTGGTATCCAGAGTCATTGCAGGTCATGTAACATTTCCCACAGTTGATACACATCTCTTCATCTATAAGAGCCTGCACCTGAGATCACAGGGAAAGGCCATTGTTATCCTCAGTTTATATGGATTATTAAATCAATCAGTTGTGATATTATACATTTATAAATTATATTTTACTGTGATCTGTGCTTATGAGAAGAAAACTTGATGTAGAGAACAAAAAGTGATTACACATGTGGTGCAATAACCTTTTGTTCATTTATCTCTTCTTATAAATCACTATAATGGTCAGTATATTACCTGGTTACAGTAAATGAATCAAAACTGTGTACCTGCTCCATGTTGTTAAGTTGCTGGTATGCTCCAATGTAGCACAGTGCTCTGGCTATCACATCCTATGACACAACCCATCACCACACACATACATATAAAACACATTTATGGTTAAAAACCACGCGTAGCTTCACTGAACTCAACGTGCAGTGTGTATGTGTGTGTATGCACACCTTGACTGGAGGAACAGGCTTCTGGGGCACATGAACCCGGCTGATGTTGGCTTCCACCACATCAGTTTGACCAGCATCTCGGACCCCTTTCTTGCATGCCGCAATGGCTTCCGTCTTCTCCTGAAGATATGGACCAAAGCTGGGGAAAGTCTAAAGAAATGCACATTGAGAGGCATCATTAGACAAATAAACATTTAACTGCACATGTGAAAAAGAAAGGGCATCTTTTGATTCAAGGTTTCATATCGAGACATAATAAAAATAATCTGGTCCTTAGCATGTTTCATTTATTTATCTATTTTTTCAACAACAAAAAAAAGCAAAAGAACAAGAGCCCAAGAAGGACCGCCCGAGGGGCAACTGTGCCACCCTCCTGGAAAGAGCTGAGGAGAGCCACAGACGTGGGGTCACCCAGCAGCCACGGTGCAGAAGCCACAGGGGGCTGCAGTGACGTGGCCGCGGGCTGCGCCGGCAGTCAACCGCACCAGAGCAGATCGAGCCCCAGACCCAGAGGCCCAAGGGCTCCCCACCACCCAGAAGGGGCCCAACAGATCCACGGGTGCCACCAGGAGTGAGCCGGTACATACCTGAGCTCCCAGCCCCGGATGGAATCAGCCACCGGCAGGGAGTGTGGCGGGGGGAGAGATGTCCCCAGAGAGGTGGAGTCTAAGACCAGACCTGACATATAATACATATAGACACAGACAAACAGGCACACAGACACAAACATGTATTCCCACCTTCATGCATATACAACTTTATGATGACATTATAAAATTATAATGTCATCATAAAGTTGATTTATTTCACTAATTCTATTCAAAAAGTGAAATGTGTTTATTGTATACATTCACTCCACACATACTGATATATTTCAAGTGTTTATTTTTTTTAATTTTGATGACTATAACTGACAACTCATGAAAGCCCCAAATTCAGTATCTCAGTATATTAGAATATTACTTAAGACCAATACAAAGAAAGGATGTTTAGAAATCTTGACCAACTGAAAAGTATGAACATGTAAGGTATGAGTATGTACAGCACTCCGTACTTAGTTGGGGCTCATTTTGCCTGAATTACTGCAGGTTAAGGTCAGGTGAGTTTGCTGGCCAATGAGAACAGGGATACCTTGAAGCAGGTACTGGTAGCTTTGGCACTGTGTGCAGGCGCCAAATCCTGTTGAAAATGAAATCTGCATCTCCACAAAGTTGGTCAGCAGCAGGAAGCATGAAGTGCTCTAAAACTTCCTGGTATACAGCTGAGCTGACATTGGACCTCAGGAAACACAGTGGAGCAACACCAGCAGATGACATGGCCCCCCCAAACCATCACTGACTGTGGAAACGTCACACTGGACCTCGTGCATTTCAAATTGAGAGGTGGGCCCTATATGTATGTTTTATGAGAGTTTGAGACATGTGGATGTCTAGGTTGTGGAATAAAATTGAGGTACAGGTGGCCAGAAGGATGCTCCCTGGTGACATACCTGCACCCCAAGGCCCTACATGTTTGGGTGGGTGTGATGGAGCAGGGAGAGGGAGGCAATTGGGGATGGGGAGGGAAGGAATTGGGGGAAGTAGCCCCTCCCTGGGGCCAGCTCCCCCGCTCACCCCAGTAAGCACTGCCCAGCCACACAGATCCTGGGGCGGCCCATCCGACCACAGAGGACATTGCACCCACCACATCATCCAATCTTCTCCAGACACACACCCACCCACAACCTTGGTGACACACCAACCAAGACCCAAACCCCCAAGGCCCAGCCCGGAGGTGGAGTTCCCCCAGAACCCCAAGCCCCCCAGCCCGCCCTGACCCAACCAGGGGCAGCCAGGCTACCAGGCTAGTAACCCACGTCCACCAGCACAGACCCTCCCCCAGCCCTGCTGCCTGCAGCCACCAAGAAAACGCCACCCAGGAACCACCAGAGCCCCAACCAGGTTATGACCACAGCCCCTGGGTTGAGCCTTCCAGGGAAAACAATTCTAGAGAATCCCCAGATGCCCTAAGCCCGTACCTACCCCCACATCAACCACAAGAGCAAAGGCGGGACAAAACTACGACCGACCCCCCCCCCCACTAGGTGTCGGAGCCGATCAAAGGAGCCCAGAGTGATTGATCTAAGGTGGTGGCAGAGAATGTTTCAAGACTAATGTGATCTATCAAATATTCTCTATATTGGTTAGAATTAACCTGTATTGGTTATGCTTATAGGATTTTAAGCATAACTAAGACCAGGAGTTTTGGTCTAAGCTGAATGATAAATCTGCTTCCCATTTTGCAATAGGAAGGGATATTGATTGATCCATTTTAGAAAGTGTTCTGTATATTTTATACAGTAATTTAGGTGTTTTAAGAGTAAGAAATTGTACCAGATGGTGTTTGTAAATGAACTTAAGTTTAAATTTCTTTTTTTTTTACTGTAGATTTAATTTGTTGACTCCAAACTGGGACGTTGGCATGTTTTAAAATGAGTCAAAATACAACCTGAGCAGACACACACATTACCACATTACACAGTTTCAGTATTTATTTAACAAACGTTTAACCAAAATGCAGAAGCACTGTGTGAGAAACTATGTGCACCCTTACTGCTTCCAAGGGAATTAAGAGGGTAAGTATGGCAATGATAATAAAATGCAGCTGATTAACTCATCGTCATTAGCAAACGTGAGTACCTCTAATAGAAGCTAACAGATGGTTTTGGCAGTTTGTAAGTCTGGAGCATTCAGGTGTGTGTTGACATAGTGGCAAGAAAAAAAGACCAATAAGTCACTATAACTGTAATTAAACAGCATCATTAAGTACTTGTACCTTTCCAACCAGGCTTTCAAGTCTGGGAACTGGTTTTCCCTTCTGATGTCTCTCTGTTGGAGGTGATTGACCCTCCCAGTCCTTTAGCTCTAGGCTCTTTAGGTACAGCAAGGCCTTTAGACCTAAACAAGTGTAATGTCACACAATAATACAAAAGTAAATATTTGAAGTTCTAAAAACAAATGAACAGCCCAAAAGCAGTTACATACCC
The DNA here is from genome assembly GCA_015108175.1 of Pelvicachromis taeniatus. NCBI lineage: Eukaryota > Metazoa > Chordata > Actinopteri > Cichliformes > Cichlidae > Pelvicachromis > Pelvicachromis taeniatus. Next base: position 7,602 of record VURO01015943.1, read on the forward strand.
ACACAATAATCCTCAATCAATGTGAAGTCCTGGTTCTGAATTGCACTACACACCTGTGGTATCCAGACAAAGTGAGACAGAGATCACTTCAAGATTGATTAAGTGATTGGTCTGTAATTCAGTTTTATTAAATAGCAAAACATGTTACAGTAGATTGGTTATCACCTGTAACAGTGAAGCCCCAGCATGAAGAAACTGTAGTCCGCTCTCTGCTGAGTCAATACCCCCGGTGGCCAGAATAGGGAAACCTGGAATTGCTCTGGCAATGGCTGACACTGCTCTGAGAGTAATGGGTCTGATGGCATTACCTGAACACACCATTAATGTGGTAAATAGGTTTATTCAGCACTGCACTATAGTTTACAACAGGGGTCACCAACATGGTGCCCGCGGGCCTGTTCTAAAAATAGCTCACTATAACAACTTACCAGTGAGCTGCTTCTATTTTTATTTTTTGTTGCCATTTTTTTAAAATCACAATTGCATTGGTGTCAATTTGTTAGAGATAATATATTAAAAAAATGTTTATTATTAAATATTAGATCAGCGCTAGCTGGTCTCCACGGAAACAGTTGCCGTAATCAGTGTCTTTACATAGATGAATATCATTAATTATTAATGATAACATATAATTAAAGTTAAATTGAAGAAATTTGCTATTTCAGAAGTGTGTGTCAAACTGGTAGCCCTTCACATTAATCAGTAGCCAAGAAGTAGCTCTCACTTTCAAAAAGGTTGGTGAGCCCTGCTTTACTGTATGTGTGTGTGCAGGAGAGTGCACTTACCAGATATCCCTCCATATGTGGTGCGTTTTCCCAAACCAACACTCGGCCAGGGGGAGCCATCAGCTTTGAGTCCCATTAAACCTGAGACCGTGTTGGTGGCCGTGACTCCATCCGCTCCACCTATAACACAGCACAACATTTACAGACTAGTCAGCAGGTATCTGCTAATCATTCACTGCATTGTACATTGTGAATTAGTACTGAGCAATGTAAAATGATACTGAATGGAAACGAAAATGTACAGGTGACGTGTGGTTACCTTCATGGGCTGCCTTGGCGATGTCAACAATATTTGTAACATTTGGTGTCAGTTTGGCAAAGAATGGAATGGAAGTGGCTTCACGCACCCAGCGACAGATGTTCCTTACCAACACTGGGTCCTGATGACACAACAAATGAATAAATGGTTACAACTTGAAACTTAATATTGTTCTTACATCCATTTCCTCCCTTCTTCTTGTACATTTGCTGGGGGGGGTAATCAGTTGTGTGCGTACCTGTCCACAGGCCAGTCCCATGCCTCTCTCTCCCATCCCATGAGGACAGGACAGGTTCAGCTCCAAAGCGTCAGTGCCTGACTCCTAAACACATGCATTCATTATTTTTACCATTAAAGCACATCACCATTACAGACTACATATTCTGTCAAATTGTTCATGATTATAGTGGTATATCGTTTTTATACCTCAGCCATCTTGGCTAGCTCTGTCCAGTCTTCCTTGTTGTAACCACACATTATACTAGAGATCACCACCTGTTGGAGACAGAGGGAACTGTTAGATTTTAAACATCCACCATCTTGAAGAATTATTTATTATTTATTTATTAGTCCATTCTTTATTCATCATACATGGCATTTTAGACTTCTTAGAATTAATTCAAACTTGGGTGAATTTGGGTATGGTGGTATAAATGGACACTCCTAGAGAACACGCACTAGAGACATGAAATCTCAAATACGGTAAAGCACATGTGATGGAATGGAACGACTTGAAGCTCATGAAAATAAGAATCAAATAGACAGAAAGTAAGAAATATGTAATATGGTACAGAAACAATATAAATAAATCTGTAAAGTTAATATGTACATATGTATATCCATCCATTCACTTCCGCTTATCCTTTTTCAGGGTCGTGGGGGGGCGCTGGAGCCTATCCCAGCTGTCTTAGGGCGAGAGGCGGGGTACACCCTGGACAGGTCGCCAGTCTGTCGCAGGGCTAACACATAGACAGAGACAACCATTCGCACTCACATTCACATCTATGGGCAATTTAGTGTTTCCAATTAACCTATCCCCACTAAGTGCATGTCTTTGGACTGTGGGAGGAAGCCGGAGCACCCGGTGAAAACGCACAAACACGGGGAGAACATGCAAACTCCACACAGAAAGACCCCAGCCTAAACTCAGGATCTTCTTGCTGTGAGGCATCAGTGCTAACCACCGTGCCGCTGTGCTGCCCTTGTATAGTCATTATTTAATCAAATAAAAACATGCATTTAATTAATCTGAAGCCACAGACACACACAAATCTAAGGGGTACATGCTGGTCATCCACAAAAAAACAAGCTTATCGCCAACAAAAGGTATGATGTGATGTCAAACTTACATTGTTGGGGAAGTCTGTTTTCAGCTCGGCAACCGACTGACACCAGTAGGCTGCTGTCTTTTCACTGATAAGCTCAATGTTGAGGAACGAGCCCAGACCAGGCCCATAAAGAGGCCCTGATGTGGTACCACGCACAATTCGAGGAGACACATTGGTCACCAGATCCTAAAGACACAGATTTATAGAGCTCATTGATGAGGTTAACTTATTTTTTGAGGTCCTGAAAGTACATCTGGCTAGACACAACAAAGCGTTTGTGTTTTTCTTTCTGGAGCTTTTACTTTTGTTTAGGATTCTCTACCAGTTTTTAAAGCTCACAATTTTTTGAGAAAAAAATAAATCTGAGATCACATAATAAACTGAGATGTGAAAAATTATAAAAAAAAAAATATACAAAAACAGCAAAGGTCTGCAAAGAGGAAATATTTACATGTTACAATGATTTATTGTAAGGTATCACAAAATACATCTTTGGGTGGTTAAATCCCTTAATACTGCCTGCAAGTATACTGGTACTCGTGATTGGTGGTTTGGTGCGTTTGCACGTGTGCTACCTTATCCAGTCCGAATGTCTTAGTCAGAGCGAAGCCCCATCCTTGTTCAAAAGCTCTTCTGATCATGGCCGTGCTAGTGGTAGGAGGAGCAGAGGCCAGACCGAATGGATTTGGAAATTTTATTCCACACACTTCAATGCTGATGTCTACCTGGTCTATGGCACTGTAGAACAATGGCAACTTTGGAACTGGGTCTACGGTTTGTCCATGAAGAGACTATATAAGTAAAAGAGAAGGGATACATATTTTGGTAAAATTATTGGTATGATATTATGCATGTGGTACAAAAATTGTACATGGACACCAAACAAACCATTAATAGGTACAAGTTCAGTACGGAAGATCCACAATCATTCATATGCCTACTTTCCTGGGTGTTCACTCCAACTTTCCCATGCTGTCAAACTCAGTACTGTCATCGTTACACTAGTCCAATCACCTTTTTGCTTGCCTTCTTTGAGCCAATCAGCCTCCATTCTGAGTGGTTTAAAATCTGTGCGTTCCATCATTCTACTTTTCGGATTCTCATTCATGCAACCAACCACCTCCCCATCTCCACCTCGCCCAAGTTGCTCAGAACTCCATCCAAGCTTCCATCGCCATCTTCAACGCCATCAGTGCCTATGCTTTGGAAGTTCCTGCTCTAAATCCTATTGCTGCTGGAATTCTGTTCTGCCATAATGGGTCATTGGAGTCTAATCGCCAAATTCATTTATTTTTTCATCTCAATAAATCTTGTTCAGTTCTTCCAAATGATCTCTCCTTATTGAACTCATCGGTGTTTCGAGTCTTGGCAGACTTACCTGTATGTATCCGTGAATATGCCACGAGGCCTGTTTGCCATCATTCACCGACTCCACTGTGGTGTTTGCCAAACCAGCAATGTCTCCTCCCGCAAAAACCCAGGGCTCACTGGTCTGCATGGTGTCTGTGTTCACCTCTGGAGTACCCCAGCGACTCAGCTTCACAGGCGTCATGGCCTCAGTCACTACAAGCACACAGCATATCAATCAGTTTCATGTTCTGCATTTACCTTCGGCCTCCGTCTAAACATCACCTGCAAACCTTCAAACCATTTTGTTATATAATAGTACAAAATCTAGATTAATCTTCATGCTGTATTTCCATAGTCTGACAGAATCTATAGCAAGCTACATTGATTACTATCTCATCTGAACTCAGCACAAAAAGTAAGGAAATTTGTGTTTGGTCTATTATTTCTTTGTTGTTCCAATGTTTCTTTGCAATAAATGTTCGACTGTTGGAAAATTCCCCCTTAATTGGTGCTGCATCGCAAATGAAAATGCATTTGTGGGTTGAGCAGCAAACTTTAGTATGTGGACTGCCCTCCGTGGAAAAATCTCATCTGCCAGTATCAAATAGCTTATTCTGCTATTGACTCTTGTTTTGACCTGCTGGTACTCCAGGTCTTTGTAACTGATGATTTTCAGAGAAACTTGCTTTTATGTGTCAAGCTTCTGGACATTGACCAAATGTTAAAAGGTACCTTACTCAAAAGATTAACTAGTGTCGTGTCCACACATAACATTGAAAACAACGTTATTGCATTAATAGCGTATTTAAATGACAGTTTTACATGTTTCAATAAATCACTGCACCTATTTTCCAGACGAATAAACTGGGAGTTGGTCAAGACATTTGCTCAGTAATGAATATAAAAAAAAAAAGACAAATCATCTGTCAAGCAGACAAATATGTCTAGATTTTTTATTATTCCTTTTAGTTAAAGGTGAAGCAAAAAGTTGGGTAATGTGTTACGCAGCTGATTGCTCATTACCTTGTGGCTCACTCAACATGGATCCAAAAGCACTGATTATGTAATCAGCCTTCAGTCTGACAATTTGCTCCTCGTCTTCAACCCAGTCACCTTCCTCAGTCTGCTCGGTGCGACAGAACTGTAACCCGGCAACATGCCCATTCTTCATAATGACCTCACGGGGAGACAGAAAAGGAAGGAACTCACACTGCTCCTCTTTAGCCAACTCCATCTGAGAGAAAAAAAAAAAAAAAAAAAGGTCATACATATCAATACACTCATCTGTTTATCCATCTGTATACTGCGCCAGTTGATCCATCTGCCCCTCATGAGTACCTCCTCAGGAACAGCCCTAATGTTGGTGAATCCCTTCCTGAAGCAGACATACACTCGTTTGGCTCCACAGCGAAGAGCCGAGGTGGCACAGTCAAACGCAGTGTCACCGGCCCCCAAAACTATCACCACTCCCTTTAGTTCTGGCAGAGAGGAGCGACACTGACACATGCCTAGGCAAAGTGACAGAGAGCCCCAAATGTAAAAAGTGATGTCACCAGCAGAAATACTGTATGTATGCGTATGTGTGGATACACTAGCACATGAAAAGTCAAGAATACTACTTTAGAAACGCTAAATCAGTTTGAGCTCGTGATAACCTTGTTAAAGAAGAGGGTGTGAGTATTACCCAACCTTTGAGTGCATTTACGGATGCCATTGTTGGATGTTGGGGATAGTGACTTAATATAAATAATGTGTATATTGTGATTTTTTTTTTTTTACTGCACATGTAAAGTTACCAGTATAATCCTGTTCATTAGCAGAGGAACAAAAATTAAGTAGTACCTTTCTTGCTGGCAGAGGCCACAATGGGCAGAAAGTCCTTAGAAGTGAAGAATCCTTGATCTACAGTTAAACCCTGGAAGATTTTAGCTCTGTTGGCCTGTGGGAGACCTGGTGTCACACACACACACATTCACACACACACACACACACACACACACGTGCAAACAGGACTTGATGAGGAATTAAAACACATTCACATAAAAACAAATTTAATGGCTGATGTAATTCAGCATTTTATTAGAACTTTTTACAAATGTGCATAATTTCCAGACACATCTAGATTCCAGATGAATTTATAGGGAACTATTCATAATGGTTGTCAAGTGAAACTCACCGATCCCTATGAAGACAGCCTTAAATCCGTCCTCCTTCAAGGACTTCAGAGTCATTCCATTAACACCTAAACCCTTCTCACACACCACCTGCAGACGCCACAGAAACAATACGTTTTAACTGAACTGTTGACTAATGTAAATAGGTTAGATTAACATGGTGGACACTACAAATACTGTTTTAAAAATACGTAGCGGTATCTTGTCACACAGTTCATACCTTCACTCCCAGGTCCTTCATCAGGTTTATTTCAAACTGGACGACCTCATGTGGAAGCCGGAATTGAGGGATTTCTGACATGCTGCATAGAAGAACAAATCTCTTTGAATGATTTTTGTCCCCACAAATGCGATCATGCCTGATATTGTGTCTTTTGTCTGTCCTCGTGGCAGCTTCTCTCTCTGATTTATTAAAAAAAGGTTTACCCATGGCTCAATGTGCAATTCTAAAATTCTTTTAAAAAAGACTGAACCTTTACTTCCCAAGTAACTAACAATATAATATAAAACAGCTTGAGGGAAATGAACATTGTAAGTCACTCTCAATATCCTATGATACTTTATATGATAATAATGTCAAGGTACCTCAGCCCTCCTGTGTACTTCTGTTTTTCAAATATGGTGATATTATCATATCCAAGACGGGCCAGGAAAGAAGCACAACTAATTGATGCTGGGCCACAGCCAATCAGAGCTATAGGGGTGTGGTAAGACTCTGGCATCTCATTGGATGGTGGGAGTTCAGGGTTTCTTATCTGAGAGATGCCCATTTTACTAAACACCTGTAAAGAAACACATACACGTGCCAAGAATAGTCTTTAATACACTACATTTACATTATGGCTGATGTTAAGTCAATCCCAATGACTCTGATGAAGACCGAGATGAGGCTGAACAGCTTGTACCTCAACTTTGAGTTCAGGTAATAGAAAAGATACTCTTGGATGCTAATACATTTAGCAGTCTAATTCAGCAGGTAGACCAATCTATGTTAAGCTATATTGAATCTGATGTAATCGAGTAGCCAATTATAACTGTTTTCTGAAAACTGTTGTACCTCAGTAGCAAACTGCTGTAACCCTCCAATGTTAATGGGTCCTTCCTCAGAAGCATAGAGGTTGCAGCCCCCTACACACAGCTCCGATGTGGGACAAACCATTCCACAGGTCAAACCCAGAGGGTTGTCAGATAGAATGGCACGTGCTGCCCCGTAGTAGTTCTGTGTAACAGACACGCACACACAATCAATCAGAATATCTGAAGACATAAGGGTATGTGAAGCAGGCAGGATGGGGGACCCAAAATGTAGATTCTCATATGGAACTTAACCCAAAAACACACCTTTATTACTGGACTTACTGGAAATACAAAACCAAACTGGAATGAACTGGAAACTAAACTAACAGGCAGAACACAGCCAGAGAATGAGACTCTAGCTGTGTCCCAAAACCTAGGCCGCATCCTTCGGAGGCTGCATTTGTAGAAAGATTACGTCACAGCCAAGCGACGAAGGCTGTCCCAATTCGAAGGCTGCTCCGAATGCGGTCGACAAATGCGTCCTTCATTTCCCCGAATTTGAAGGATGGGTCTGGTGTATCCTTTGTGGCCCAACCTATCCCAGAATTCATAGTGCAGCCAATTGCGGCCCAGCCAACTCCAGTTTCCAACAATGGCGGCAGCTAATTCGTTTTAATATTACTCTTATTATTCTTTCTGGGTCACAAAATAAACTTTTAAGATATTTTCAGGCGAGAATGTAGCTGTGTAAACTTCAAATATCTGCTCGGATTATCAAGACATCACGTATTTGCAAAAGTGCTACGATGTTTTCGGAGACGTCTGTTACCCACCAGCTTGATCGCTGAGCGCGTCGTCAAGGTTTACTAGAGCCAGCGAAAACAGCGGAGTCCCGGTACATCGTTTTCAAAACCCCTGCGGTCAGCGATCAAGCTGGTATGTAACAGATGTCTCCAAAAACGTTGGTGCACTTTTGCAAATATGTAACGTCCTGAGTAAATCGGTTTGGCTGAGATTAAAGTTATAGTTTTCACTCAGCTGAATAAACGTCAAACAGAAAACTGATTAAACAGACGTGTGAGATGGTTGTGAATTTACTCCAATGAGTCTATTCAACTCCACCGAGACAGCTGGTGACGCAAATCTGAAGACTAGACCGTCCCATTTCACAAGCCTCGCACTTCCGGCCTTCGTGCTTTTCGAAGGACCCAGCCACGTAAACGGCGAAGGCCGGGTCCTCCGAAGGCTGCAGCCTAGGTTTTGGGAATCTCAACCTCAGACTATAAAACAAACCAAAAAAAACAAAATTAAAAGTCCAAAACAGGAAACGCTGGGTACAAAACCTGAGATCATGACAGAAGGAGTGCAGAGTGCATTCTACCTTATTGGAGATACTTGTAATAAATGACTTGATGTCCAGATTAGTTGGGCAGCTCTTCTGACAGGGAGCATCAGCACATTTTAGACACCTAAACACAGATTTTTCATTTGTTTCTGCAGTTTAACCAAGTAAGATTTACAAAAAAAAAACAAAATTGCATGCAAACAGTTTGGAGGATTTTTGTTGTTTTAGACAAAAAACATCCACACACCAAAGCTCAAA
>VURO01015949.1:0-10958 GCA_015108175.1 Pelvicachromis taeniatus
GTACTAGTTTGTGGGGATAGGTTCATTGGAAAATCTAAATTGCCCATAGATGTGAATGCGGGAGTGACTGTGAATGGTTGTCTGTCTATGTGTGTTAGCCCTGTGACAGACTGGCGACCTGTCCAGGGTGTACCCCGCCTCTCGCCCCAAGACAGCTGGGATAGGCTCCAGCGCCCCCCGCCACCCTGAAAAGGATTAGCGGCTGAGAATGGATGGAGGATGGATGTTTTTATTGCATAATTCTGTATGGGATAAGATGCATTATGCTAGTATGAAAATAGGTTCGTATTAAAAGTTTTGTCTCACCCCAAATGATATGAATGCCCCCATAACACTGCCCGCAATTGTGGCAAATCCACCAGTCATAACAGCATGGATCTCTGATTTGGTCATATCCTTTAAATAGGGGCGAATCAGCAGCGGTGCTTCAGTCTAATGTACAAAAAAAAACCAACATAATTTTTTTTCTGCACTTATTCACAACTGCATGCACAAAAGTTCAAACAAAATGTTCTTAAAATAGTGTTGAATAAACTGTTGAAAGAAGATGTACCTGCCCAACAAATATATTGCCTGCCACGCTCAAGGTCTCTGTGGAAGAGGTTCCCATTGTCATCTGCATAACCCATGAGATCTGCATGGACAAAAATCAATGCCCTTAGTAGCAGATTATTGGCATATACGCAATATGAACACAAAAGCATTCAAGATGCTGTGAGCTGTGTATTTTACCTTCAAAATGAACCACTGCATAATCCCCAAATAGTAAAGGACCGACATCACGCTGCTAAAGAAAACAACAATGGGCAAAGCCTGAGGAGAAATCATAAAACTCAGGTTAGCGATGTTCAAGTTAAGGGTTAAGTTGAGGGTCCATTCATTTACTTACTTGAAAGGCAAAAATGTTTTCAATCAGATCGCCAAAAACGAACGATGAACCTTCTCTGGTATAGTTAAGAAATATCTGAAATTACAATTGTGAAAATGGAAACTCAAGATTAGATTTCAGATATTATTCATTTGCGTAGTAAATAAATTCATGACATTTCTGATGCACATACCAATACATTTTATTATGGTAAATAAAGTCGCTAATTAGTAGAGATAATAGGCTGTAAAACACACTGTATACTAATTAGCAGGCCACGTGCGTGTGCACACACGCGACCCTTGCAGGACCAAAGAGTAAGGGTGAACATCGTAACGAAGCAGGTCTAATGATAAGCACGTGTGGTAAATAAGTTAAAGGACATGAGTCCAGACTGTCGTGTCATACAAGTAACATCTAAATTGAAGGTAAATAGATGATAAAAGAACTGAATGAGTGTTCATGTTACTTGGAATAGTTGTGGTGTCCAAGGTTGAGGTCAATTGGTACCGACAATCATAATCCTTTAATTGTTAGTGTAAATCGCCTTTTTATGAGGCGTCATTATAATTTGATTGACAATGAAATACTCATCCTCATATAATACCTGCACTTGTTTTCCAAGCCATTCGAAAGCTGTAAATCCAGGCTCCGTTCTTATAATGAAAAGGCCAAGGCAGAACTGTATCCCAAGACCCCAAAACACAGGCCTCCATGACACCTAAAACAAAAGGTGAAAAAAGGAAATGCTGCGGGCCGTGAGATATATAAAGGAGTCTCCATAAAATTCTGTATTACTCCAAGGAAGCAACTCAACTAAATTGTAAGATGATAGGGGCACAAGGACAGATCAGAGATAACCTGAGATATAATGCCTAAAAATGTTTCGAAAGAGACGTCATCACAGTAAAGGCTGTGACTCAGTGGAAAACTGACCATTGTCCTGTGTGCTGAGAAGAGGAATAGAAGCACGACGAACATGCAAACCCCGCCAAATGAGATAAGCTGGGTAGGACGCTTGCTTGTGTCTAAAGCGAGCCACACCACAAGCAAGACCAAAACCACCAGAATGAAAACCCTGCAAAACACATTGAAGACACACATCATGACCTAATAGTCACAAGGAGTTCCTTCACAAAGAGTCTGCTCTTCCAACAAACTTTAAATTCACTCACCATTTTATCCATTTCAAGTTTAATTTAAACCATCTGACAGCGGGCTTGAAACAGCGACTGATGCTTTTGCCCTTGTACTTCTTCAGAAGTTCCAGTGATACAGCAGCAACAGCCAAACAGGTCAGGACTACAAGGGCGGTGGCCCTCTGGAAATCCAGTACACATGCAGCAATGAAGTATGCCACATAACCTACAGAAGAGAAAAGTAACTCATCATGATCACTAGCTATACTGAAATTAGTTTACTCACAGAACAGTCACAACCTTCCCTGTGTAAGGGATACCATGCAGAACCCTGCTGTGCGTATCTATATACCATTGTAGACACCTATATGCTAGTCATAATACTACTAGTAATAGCAAGTAGTAATCAATCCCTTATTTATTCCATAATGTATTCCAATATCTCTGCATTCTGCACCTCTGTATAAATGAATATTAATGTTCTGTACAGGTTGCTGTTGTATGTTTGTTTATTTGGGTAAATAGAGTGAGAGCAAAAAAAAGAAAACAGAGCCCCATTCTTTGCACGTGTGCACATACTTGGTCAATAAAGCTGATTCTGATGCATGTCTGCTCAATAAACTGATGTTTCATAAATTATTACCTGCTCCGAGTACACCCAGGACAATGTATTTGAAGGGTTTTGAATGAGCCTTGATGTAATTCTCTGTGGCGTTAATCGGTCTGGAAACTTTGCTGAAGTACAGAAGAAAAAACACAAAAATCAGAAGTAAAGTCAAAAACATATGTTCACTGCAATACTCTCGAGCAATTAGAATCGACTGTGTTCCAGTGCCATGCTCCAACTCTCTTGGACAGATGTTTGCAAAGGCAGAACAGGTGCTTATTTGAACATTTTGAACACTGTGGACAATGTAACTGAAAACTCCTGAATTCAAAGACTAAGCGGTGTGACTCAAACACTTTATTTTGTTACGTTATTTTGTACAACATTGAACAAATCTTAGCCATATCTTGGATTAAAAGAATCAAATCTTATCCGTCACAGAATACAAAACTAGATCTGTGCAACTGTATCTGTGTAAAGTATACACGCAAACTGTTGGGTTCATAAATACAGTACAGAGGTGTAAAGGCACATGCTATAAAAAACTACACCCAGAAATACAGCACTCACAATAAAACTGTAGGACTAGATTAATTCTATAAACAGAAACGACTTGAACTGACACACCTTAGGTATGATCCCACTCCCTTTTTAGGCTTTTTGGTCTCGCTTTTTATGCTGTTGTAGTCATTAATGTCGTCCTCCTAAGAAAATACAGGAAATGTATTAAAAACAGGTTTCATTTGAAAGTAAAACGCAGAACAACATAACACATACCTGTATTTCATAAGCATGGTTGTCCACTCCGTTTCCACTGTTGTGGCTTATCTTTTTGAGCTGGACTTCGTTTTGGTCCACTGAAAAACAGGATCATTATTCACTTCTATGCAGCTGCCTGTGGGAAAACAGCTGCAACTTGAACAACCAGGAGTGACCAATAAGTGATACATCACATCTCGATGTTTTTTGTTTTTTTTTAGCTCGGTGAGCTAAAGAAAGCTTATATTATGTCCACATAAACCTGCAATCTTATCTGAATCTATATGAAAATTGTTCCACAAAAATACAAATACAAAACTGCAGAGCAAACAGCTTAATTCAAGGAAAAGCAGAGTTAATGGCTTACTCATTGTGCGTCCTTCTAGACTCAGCTGTCAAATGCTGTACACTGTAGGGAAACACACTCTGCCCTCAATGAAACATCTTATCATTAATTAACAGACACGTAGCGTACTGCTCTGATCTCTCAGGAAGTACACAACGGAGATGTTTGTGTCATTCAGGAGGAATGATTTAATGCGCCTAATGAAGCAATACTTTTGAGACGTGACGCTGACTATGTTTTGCATTTCCCAAATTGCTGGGATGACAGAAGGTGAGCCTTGAATTGGCTCTTAAGAGGCTGATATTAGGTAAACACAGTAGGTCAGTCATGACTTCATCATTAGGAGGTTTGTATCCACCTATAAGTCATAGAAAGCTCATATTTGTAAAGTTGGCTATCTAAAAATACATTTGTCCCAAGCTTCTGAATAATCAACATGATTAATAAGAATAAGGAGCCATTATATCACGGATAGAATAAGTTTATAGATATATTACTGTAACTTAAAAATAAAGCTCAGTTTGTGGCTGATAACCCTTCAAATATAGCATAACCTTTAAAAAGTGAACACTATACATTTGACTGCAACTATTTTATCCCTGAAAGGCTTTGATAGAAGACAACTTTTGGTAAGTCGAAGTCAGCAGTGTCAAGTTAACTTGTATTAAATCTTTATTCTTTCTTCTTTTTTTTTTTTTAATGATTATTTTGAAGAGTAAGCACACTGAGTACTTCAGAATGAGAGAGCCTCGAAATCAGCTGCAGCTGTTATCTGGTCAATTAAGTATATTGCAGCGCAACCCGTACTTTACTTTCATGGTGACGATTCACGATTGGGTATAATGGCAGCTGTTTGTTCTGTTTTCACCTGGTTAAATATAATCTTTTCTAACACATAAAAATGTACGATTCCTTTGAAATACAGTTAGTGCATGCTTGGTGACACTCAGTGAGGACTCAGTCTGTCTGGAGGAAGTGATAAAGAATAATTAATATTTAAAAGTGCAGGTCATTTGGCTTCAGTTAGCATTTAGAAAGCTTGGCACCCTGAAATCCATTAACAGATATTAATGATCAGTAACAGATTTTGTGGCACAGCATTAAATACACTGAATCAGCAGCCCGATGAGTTGTTTTTATGTTCATTTCCCCAGTGGACTCAGTTTGGCAGTCAAATGGGAATAATGTACCATTCATTCAATAAGAAGCCCTCTACTTTATCCAGCAGTAAACTGAGTTTGATAAGTCTGTCAATTTACATTTAAGTGTCTATGATTTTTTTTTTAATTCACAAAGAAGCAAAATGAGTTTTATTTATAATCAATAGCATGTTACTTCTATTACGTTTACACTAAATATGCATTTATTTATTGTAAGCTGATGACTAAGTTTATGCGCCTGTAAATTTCATGTGAATTGCTGTCACTTCTGGAAACCCTGACTAGCGGGAAGGAAGACTATGGTGCCTCCATAGCCCTCGGTTAGGTCTTACAGGCCATTTATATAGCCTCTTTGCTAAAATACTGGCTGTTCCCCAAATCAGAGGCTGCTAAGGTCGTGCATTACGTGAATACAACACTGGTGGTTATAGTGATGTCTGTATATTGCTGAAAGGATTAGTTTTATGTATACGAATAACTGTATACAGATATCACGGTTTACAAAACCCTAATTTAAATGTATTTTGCATATCATCTGAAGCTGAGACATTTTTTGCCAGCAGGCGTGTCTGATAAAAGGCACTGTTTGGGTGCATTATGGGGTCCTTTAGAGCTTGACCTTTTCTTTCAAATTCACCCAAATTTGGAGGACAAAGCTATATTTCTGTGTTTACCGTTCATTAACCAAAATGCATATGAAATCCGAAACAGGCTTTCCAACACGTATAATAAGGTTGAATTTTTGCAATTGCAAAATTATTGGTGTTCAGTGCCTCAATATATATTTACCCGGTCTTAAGATTTTTATTTGCATTAAATTTTAATATTGTTAACATTACCCAACCTTACCGAACACAGTAGCTCTGTCGTTTGGTAGTTGCAACTCCGTCCTGAACCTGAATAAATATTTTAGTGGACCTTTAGTACTATCGTTGAAAGCGGTCACTCCCGCCGCAGCCTCAGGTCTGTAAGACAGCGCCGAGGGTTTGAATCTCCCACTGAGGAAAAGGAAAACGAAGTTAACGTTAGTAGCTTGTAGCCTAGCTATGATACCTTATAACAGCCTAGTCTAGCTTGCGCATATTTAGTGCGGACAGTTAAATGGCTGTATAGCTAGTTTACTAGAGCTGTTTGACATACTCGGATCAAATGGTGAGCACCCTGTCTATCATTACGTGTCGACTTTACTCGTTTGGCTGAATTATTTACGCTGTAGCATGTTGCTAAGATAAGTGCTAACTCGCTAAGCTTAGCTCCATTGTGCAACTAACTTGTTAGCTGGCTTCTGTGTGCATCTTGCATATAATCTGTCCAGTGAGTGGGTTGAAAGTCTGTGCTATCTGTTAGATCGCTTGTGTTATGCGTGTTTTATTGCATATTTAGCATTAGCGGCATATACACTGCAGCTCTTGCCCACGTTTAGCTTGCTAGCTAAAGCTAGCGTTGACATATGACGCGTTCTATTTGCTAAATAGTTACTCGTCAGTTTATAAAACAACTGGGGGTTTTATTTTAGTTTTTTATTTTAACAGTTATTTAAGCTCACGCTAAGTTACAGCTGCGTGTTTTTGTAGGTTTGTGAGACTGTACAGCCATGGGTGACATGAAGACCCCAGATTTTGATGATCTCCTGGCAGCTTTTGACATCCCAGATGCCACGGGATTGGATGCCAAAGAGCCCATCCAAGGGAGTCATGAGGAGGCAGAAAGTCAGCTGAAACACACAGGGATGTGTCTGGATGACAGCTTGTTGACTAACCAAGCTATACCACCCGCAGATGTCCCCGCTGTAAGTGTTATTGTGAAAAATACAAGTCGGCAGGAGTTACTTGAAGAATTTGGTGATAGACTTCACTCGGGACCAACATTGCAAAATGGATTTAGGGGACAAGACACTTCTGTGAACTCTGCTGAGACAACTAATACGAGCTTTTCCAAATCATTTGTATCCACGTTGAATGGGAGGGCTTCAAGTGAGGTTTCTGAAAAGGCACCTGTACCTGATGAGGCACCATTGTTTCCTCAGGCACTTTCACGTTTTAGTCCAGTCTCCAGTCCTGAGCATGAAAACACCCAGTCAAGCAGAGATGAAATACTTCCAAACGAAGAAAGACTCTGTTTCCCAGAAGCTTCAATTTTGGACACTTCAGTCTGTCACAATCCCCCAAAAACGGACCTTAGTATGTTTGATAAGTCTTCCAAGGACTCTAATTTTTACGAAAGCATACAGCGGATTAAAGGAGCCGATAGTAGTAGAAGCATGGAGCCTTCTGACATCTGTGGTGGTAGTGGTGAAGCAGAGAAAACACCTGGACTACACGGTGAATTTCCCCCACAATTAGGAAACCAGAACTTCACTGAAACCAACTGCAATTCAGGAGCACCAGTGACTCTTCCCATCACTTATCCACATGTCAAGTCGCAGACATGTAAATTATCCTCTTGTCTTGATGCTCTGGTGGCTCTGAATGCTAGAAAAGATCCCAGTGAGCAGACAGATCACAGAGAATCCCCAGCTGTTCAAAGTGACTGCATGAAAGCTAGCCCCAAGGTGCCCATTTCCCCACGAAGCCCCAGAAGTCCACTTGAAGCAGTAAAACGATTAAGGAAACCTTCTGATAGCCCCGTGAGTATCTGCAGTGACAGTAGTGGCAAAGCATCCCCTGCAGTGGTATCTGGTTCACCCCCAGCCATACCTAAGGTCAGGATTAAGACCATTAAAACCACATCTGGGCAGATCAAGCGTACCGTCACCAGTGTGCTCCCAGATTCAGAAAACGACGAAGTCCATTCTGCCTACGAATCCTCTCCATCGCAGAGTATGATTAGTGATGATTTATACTGTAATGCATCTCCACATCAGTCTCAAGCTCCTGATGCTATAGTTGGGGTGCAGAGTAAAGTTAATGCAGCCAATACAACTTTGGCAAAAGTTTCAAACAGGAAGTCTGACGAAAACTCCCGGCGGTCAGGTGTAATGCGCTCTGCACCAGTAGTCCGTAATACTAAAGTCAAAAGATCTGGCGCACATAAGGTGCCCATACCAAAGAGAGTATCACCCACTACAGGCCATGCAACTGGCACAAACTTCCTTCCAAAAGCAATGCACTTAGCTAGTCTAAACCTTGTCCCTCACAGCGTTGCTGCTTCAGTAGCTGCACGAACCACCTCCTATCAACAAAGTCAACACACACTCTCCTCCACAGTGTACAGTACTGTCCCATTAGTGCATCAGGTCAAAACAGCCAATTCTTATCCCCGCATGTCTAATCCGAACACATCTGCAGGAACCTTAAACAGACTGTTGAACAGTGCCAACCCTGTGCCTATGTATGTGCCAAACTTGAACCCACCTCCGGGGACCAATATTAACCTTCCACCACATGGATACGGCTGCCTCGAGTGTGGGGACTCCTTTGGCGTGGAGAAGAGCCTTGCATTTCATTACAGCAGGAGGAGTGTCCACATTGAAGTAGGATGTACACACTGCGCAAAGACTTTGGTGTTTTTTAACAAGTGTGCCTTGTTGGCTCATGCAAGGGAGCACAAGAACAGTGGCACAGTGATGCAGTGCACACAGCTCAATTTGAAGCCCATAGCAGAAGAAAAAATGTTTGTACCCCTGAGTAGTGAACCAGTTAATGTGGGCACTTACTCCTCACCATTAGTTTTGCCTAAAAGTGAGCCTGTCCTGCCCTTATATCCGGAAAGCGTCATCCGCCATCGACTCCGTTGTTTGGAGTGTAATAAGCAGTTGCCTGACTATAAAGCACTCGCAGGCCATTACCAGAAGCTGTCAGAAGATACAGAAGAACTGGTGAGTAGCTAATTGACATGTTCAAGTATAAGGGTGACACCAAATCACATGAGAAGACCACCTTGCAGAATTTAGCAAGTATCTAAACATATTAGCGCTTACTCTTAAATGTTTTTCATCTGTAAAAGTCAATCAAAGTAAAAGAGTGCATTCACAGGATACAGGCTAAAGGGCCTAGATTTATCATAATGAAGCAACATGATGCCTGGTTCCACTTTGTAGATAATTAGTCTGATCTGTTTCTGATTAATTACTGAGGTACAGATGAGTAAGCTGGTTCTAGCTACACAGAGAATACTGCCTTTTATAATTGGCTACTTCATTTTAGCTTTTTAACAGCACTGCTGTTTGTTTCCCACTCAGAACTGTCTTTTTGTTCTTTTCTGTTGTGAAATACCAGATCTGTAAAGTTTGCTCAATGCTGCTGCCCAACAAGTGCAGCTTCAGAGCCCACCTACGCATCCATGCACATAAGTCCCCTTACTGCTGCCCCGAGTGCGGTGCCCTGTGTCGTTCTGCAGACATCCAAAAGCATGTCAGGGAAAACTGCCTTCACTATGCTCGCAAGGCTTGGTACAAGTGAGTAACTTACCAAGAAATGCAGGTTTTATTTCAAAACTCCCACAGTGTACAGTGCACTGTTGCAACAGTTATGTTTCCTTTTCTTCCAGATGTCTTCACTGTGATATGGTTTTCCGGACCCTTCAAGGACAAAAGACTCACATCGAAGAGAAACACTGTGAGATCTTGTACAAGTGCTCCATCTGTCCGGTTGCGTTCAAGACCTCCGACAGCTGTGAACTGCATTTGAAAAATAAACACAGCACTAGCAAAATGACTCCAGAGTAAGTTAACATCTTGTGACCTGACTGTTGAAAGCTGTGGGCTTCTTTTCATAGGCTGCTTTAAGAGTTTTCGCTTTCTTTTTGCAGGTTAATCTTAAAGTGTTCCTGTGAGAAAATGTTCAAGAAAAAGCAGCTGCTGTTTCAGCATTTCTATCAGAATTCCAGCAAGCGTGTTACATCTGTATTCAAGTGTCCCGAATGCAACTCAGTCTTTCCACAAAAGTTGCTGTTAATGCAGCACTTCAAGGTTAGCATTAAATATATACATTTTATTAAGATATGCTTTACATGTTTATCATTTTTACCCCTCAGACATAAAAGGTGGGCAGCCAGCACTGGTGAGGTGTGGCACTGGTGGTTGTCAGTATTTTTTAATATACATTTCTGCTAGTGATCCTTTAGGAGTTTGTGATGCTTATAGGAGTTTATATGTGTGCCCACACTTCTTTTTATCTAAAATGGTTTGTGCTAAAGTTGTTAGACATCTGAAAAAAGGCTCCTTAGTCCATAGAAGAGTTATAAGATGCATCCAGCAAAAGTAAGATGCTGTGCTCTATCATGTTTACTTTTTCTCTTCTTTTTTTTTAACCTTTAAAACCATACACCTGACACAGAGTGATCAACATGGGAAATCATTAACTTATACTCCAGCAGTAGTGCTCTTTTTGTTAAAACACCAGCAAAGAAACATATAAATGTTACTGCGTAAATAACTTTGTGAGCTTCGTGTTTCCCGTTCTGCAGGGTGTGCATGTAGGAAACACGAGTGAAGAGATGGAGAAGAACAAAGAAACTAAGCAGAATGACTTGCACCAGGCATCTCAGTCTATCCAAAAACAGAAGAGTCACTACCCTGTTAAACAAACGGGTGCTACTAGAGAGAAGTCAGAGCAAAATGGCAAAATCCCAAATCGTGTGAAACCCGCTGGCTGGACATGTAATGAGTGCCTGCAGCAATTCACTGAGCGAGATGCCTACGTTTCCCATTTGAAGACCAAGCACGGAAAGGTAAGGAGCCCACACTGACATGGGCTGAAGCAAAACATTACTGGGTGTTGTGCTCTTATGTCTTGAGTTGGTGTCTTAAAATCTTGACAAATATACTGACAGTGTGCCACAGAAGATCTCTCAGATGACCACATCAGTAGATCACGTGAAGCCTTGTCTGGGTTCCTGTATTAAGACTGTGGTACCTGGATTAAGATCCCTTGAATTTGCATTTTTCCATATTAACATAATTGTTTGGGGTTGTTTCTTTGTTTGCGTTTTTAAGAATGTCAAATTTGTGTTTTGAATTGAAACTGGGTCACGTAGAATATACAACTTACCCATTACCCTCCTATTCCCCCCCCCCCCCCCCCCCCCCCCCCCCCCCCCCCCCTCCCTCCCCCCCCACCCCCTCTTCTTTTCTTTCCTC
>VURO01015951.1:7680-21268 GCA_015108175.1 Pelvicachromis taeniatus
AAAAAAAGCTATAAAATTAGTTATAAATTAGGAAATAGACAATAAAAAAAAAAAAAAGAAAGAAAGAAAGAATAACAAAACTGCGAACTGTTCCTGTGCTGTGTGAGCCTTGTCCACTGAAAACACGGTCTCCCTGCATCCCACAACTGTGGGAGAAATAAACAAAAAAAAAAGACACGACCACTAAGTGAGATTTATGAAAATCACCCAACATTAGTGTTTTAGGGTTAACTTTTCACAGAAGCCGGATAGTTATGCGATGATGCGTTCTGTTCTTTGAGTGAACTAAATGTCCTGCTCAGTATAAACTGTTTGCCATTAAAGATTCAGCTTTGTTCTCGGGCGACTGTGAGATAAGTGGATGACGAGCACCATTAGTGTCTTTGTTACTTGCTCGCTATGTAAAAACAGAAGCTGTCTAAAAATAGGCTTTGATTTTGATTTAAAAGCCTGTTTAATGTTATTGAGAGGGAAGTTGAGGTTACCTTTAGGACCTCTGACTGTGCTCTTCACATCCCAGGGGAGTGGGAGCAGAGAGGTGCTGTAGCCTCTCACTTGAGCTGTGTTACTTTAAGTGTTCACATTTATATTTATATATACATGAGCTGAGCACTTTGCTGATCTCATAGTTCCTTCTTTCTTACATGTGACAAAATGCACCTCTCCATTTCTCCCTGCTTCATCGTAGCATGATCAGACCTTGCCTTCGGGTCACTCGAGCACCACCTTCTCTGTCATTGAGCAAGTAAACTTACCCGCTGTGGCTTTTAGCTTCAGAGGGACATTCCCTACTGACACACACTGTAAGCACACCTGTGACTCATCCACATTTCCTTTATACCCATACATGGCAGGGGAAAGTAAACCTTTCTAATTATTATCTCACCAAGTCAGCTTGAGTGTGTGTGATGAGCTGCAGTCTGATGTCAGAGCAACGAATGAGAGCCGTGTCAGCGTGTCGGTGCTTTCTTAAAATAGAAATACGAGAAGACGTCTTTTTTATCCAAACAGACACGATTGCTGTTATGCAACAGCGAGTTTAAGATGCATCACTCCGCCTCACTGTGTGTGATCGGTTTGAAGAGGAAGATGCTTCACTAGCTGCTTTTTCTGAAGCTCTTTTTTTTTTTTTTTCTCACCACTCAAATTCCATTAATGTAAGTGGTGTTCTCTGCTCACAGTTAGCATGCCAAGGCATCCATGACAATTTACAAGTCAGTTTAGAAGCGAGAATACAGTAAACCTGTTGTAATCCTAGACTGTAGAATATCAGCATGTGGCCAAATGAAGGCTCTATAAACATTCAAGTTAAATAAGAGGATGGTGTAAGAGATGTTAGGGTTTTTTTCTTTTCCTTTTTCTTGAGCCTTGCTTTCTTAGGCGCAGCCTCTTCCTCCTCCTTATCAGCAGAGACCATGGAGTCCAGAAGCAGCTGCCAAGGCAACCCAGTACTTAAAGTCCATAGAGAGCCGGCCATGTTTCAGTCTGTATGAGTCAGAATAGTACTCAATAGGAGGAAGCACTTGAGGTGCGCTTGTGGAAAAGCAAACCTTATTTTGTCACTCGAGTGACCTCTCAGTATTAAATGGCCTCAGTCATAGTGCATTTATCTGTTCTTCTCCAAACTGTTTAAATTAAAATAAAATTAAGTGCAAGATTTAGCTCGTCTTAATGCTGTGTTTAATATAAAGCAGCCAGAAAAGAGCCACATGAGCACTAATGGATCGGCGTCACTGGAAATTTGGCTCCGATCCGTTGTCAGAGTTGCTTTTGTGTTTCCTGTGTGAGCCAGACCAAGGTAACTGTTTATGTTACTTAGTGGAATCCACTGGTTCCTGTGTATACATGAGTTTTTGATATCTCAGTCTGTTTTTTTTTTTTGTTTTTTTTATAGACCGAAACCGTCGTCACACCAACTCTTAGTCTTAAACATTTTCCTCTCCTGCTCAAAATAACCAAAATTAAACTGAACATTTTCTTTGGGTATTTAAACAACAATCCAGTTGTGTTCCCTGTGCTGCTGCATTAATCTACGTCTCTGTGAGCTGGTTTATGCAAGTGATCAATCTTTAATTATAGTTGCTTTTTGTGAATGACAATGAGAGACAGTTGTGAGTTCAAAGAGCCAAGTGCCACCTTGAATAAAGGAGTTTCTGCTTGTCAGGTTCACCTGCCCTACCATGCTTTGTGATGATCATTACATAATGACTACCTGGATTTACATGTTGTGGGAAAACAATCACATTTTCCTCTTTTTTTGGGGGGGGGGGTAAATGACTCATAATTTCAATTGGAGCTTAAGCCTCTTAGAGCCTGACATTGTGACAAGCAATGCTCTCAGGGCATAGCCGTGTTTCGAGTTCAATTTAGAATATTAAAAACTCCTGCTGCTTTGCCTTGGAGGGACGAGAAGAGAGCAGCAAAGAGAGGATGCTGGGGTTTCTAGGAAACACGCTCTAAATAGCAACAAGAGAGTCTAGCCTTTCACCTAAACAGCACCACAGTTTAGCAAGTATAATGAAACTTGGCTCGCTGTAGTTCTCTTCACCTAAAGCCCCAAAGAGAGAATAATGTGATCTGAGTTTAAGCATTAAAACAGGCCTGTTGATTATTTTTCTTTCCTTTTGAGAGACCGGTTAAGGCCTATGCATTTGGAGTTTGTTTGATTGTGTGTTTATGTTGTAATCAAGTGGACGAATGACCAAATATAAGGGATGTTCTTAACCTGAAGACTTTGTAACTGTATAATCACGTTTCAAAAGTACCTCATTGTCCATTGTAGAGTCCCATAAAGACCGTCCTCGGCTCCGTTGGGTCTGCTGCAAGCATGCAATGTTTAGACAGAGCCAGAGATTGATCCTCCCCTCCACCTCCTTCCCCCTAAAGTGTCAGCCAGAGCCAAGCATGCACACTGTTACAAACTCTGCTCTTTTTTATTATAAATTCTGAAGTTGGAGCTTGAATTTTTGTCTCATTTGACAAGGCTCGTGGCTTTTGATGGTTTTTGTTTGGCCAAATGTAACACCATCAGTCTTTGGGAACTCAGCGATGTAATGGGCATATTTTCACCATCAGGCTTTTTTTCCCCTTTTCATTATGATGCTGTTCTTGACCTGATAAAATAACATCACTAAAAGGGAGCACAGCTGTAGGCAGTGTGCAGATGACTCATGGGTAACCCTCCAGGCTTGCTCCCAGCACTGGCGGGTACAAAGCCAGCCCTGGAATGGACCCAGCTTCACAGGCAAAGGTCGTAGTTGCACAGAACAAGAGAACAGGAGTATTGAAGCAACCAGAAATAGACCCTTTTTAAATAACCAGATTTATTTTGAAAATTAGTTTTCTAGATAGTGTGGAAACACATGTTTGTCAGCAGCAGAGCAGGGGAAGTTTTCTCAGACCCATCACGAGATGGACGTACCTAAAGGATTTTCCTGGGTTATTAAGACATTATTTTCACAGCTGTTAGCTATCATTTCATCAGAATCACTGCTGCATGTGATAAAACTGTCATAGGATCGGACTGGTAGCGTTATGTAAATCACTTTATTTCAAGGTAGAGTTATTGCACTTGAAATGTCAGCACTATAAAAAATTTAAAGGAAAAAGAAAAACCGCTTCCATTAATTCAGCAGTTTAAGGTTACAACAACACAATGTCAGTCTTAACTCTAATGTGTGTTTACAATATTATAGTTTTATAGGGTAAAATAAAGGTTCAGTTATCATTTTCTTTGGCCAAAGATGAAACTATATAAAGTAAAATAAATGTCTATATGCATGAAATTAAATCATCAATTAAACCGTTATCATGTTTATAGATTACACTGAATCTCTTACAGATACACTTACTTGCAAATTTGTTCTGAGGCTCCAATATTACTGTACACACAGCAACAGTTGATGTAACACCTCTGCACCAGCACCATGATGTTTTAGGTTTATCCCCATATCAGTTTCTTCTCATTCTCTTCTGGGGGGAAAAAAAGCCTCTTGAATATCAACATGTTGGTGGTTTAAAGGTCACCGTGACCTCTCAGTAGCATGTGCTCCTAATAATGAAATATTCCAAAAATGGATAACAGAATAAAATGAAGTGTCATTTCTTTCCAAAAGATCAAAGGTCAAATTTGGCCAGACAGCTGGAGATGGTCTCCTTCAGTTTGCATCACTGGGCGCTTGAGTAGCATTGATTAGATGCTAGTAGTGAGTGTACCAGAATATTAGCCCAACATCACACGAGCTGCGTACATTTCGTTCCCATGAACCTCTGTTGTTGTTTTGTTTGTGTTTTTTTTTTTTTTTTGGTCTTTTCATTGAAAGACCTTTTGCTGGTAGGTGAAAGCAGACAACCACAATATGATCATTTGCTTCTGTGGTTCCTTTTGGCCACTTTTACATGGTGTCTGTAAAACTCTGTGGGGTTCGGACTGCACCCAGAGTTCAGCATTTAAGCAAATGAGATTGTCCTGACCTCAGCACTAGCATCAGCTGAGAGCCCTGCCACTGCTGAGGCCCACGGCACACAAAGGCCGGCATGTTTCTATTGTGTTTTTGTCATTAACATTTTGCCAGCTCTTGCTTTGGCCCAGCCAATGATTTCCTGTGGTGTTATCTCCAACCTGTTCGCCTTGACGCCCCCATATACCTACAGCAGAGGGGAAATTACAGAAGACAAAACATTAATATAGATGCATCCCCAGTTCTGATATGGTGACGCATGTCAAAGCTGCAGGATGTTTTTTTTAAATTTTTAGTCTTATCAGAACTGACCAACCTGCTGCTGCAGGATGTAAAGAAAAAAAATGATGCGTGAAAAAGAAGCTGGATTTTTGTGGTTAGTACTGGGGAATGTTAAGGACATTGTAACTGCAAGTGTGTTTGTTGTGAAATGTCAGTCAGGCCTGTGAGTCCATCAGGTGATGTGCCCGATGACTCTGCACGTCCTCAGCTGGTTCATCATAGTTCCTCATTAAATTGGTTGCTTTCCTGTATTTCATTTTTGTATTTGTGTGGGGTTTTGTGTTGACCTGAACACAGATATTTTATGGACATGAAGCAAAACAAAGTTGTTTTGGACATGAGAAGGGATGGTGGATATATTGAACAAAGGATGTCGAAGATTCCTGGATGTAGTGAAGGACGAACAGAGGTTGGCGTGGCAGAGGACGGTGTTAGGAATAGGAAGAGATGAGTCACTGTGGTGACCCTAAAGGGATCAACCAAAATAGGTGGTGGTTAGGGTTAGGCAAGTAGTAGCTATGATGAATTTAACGTTTGTGTTTGTGTCTGTGTTTGTATGGAGCAGAAGGGCAGTATCAGGTGGCCTCTGCTGTGTTTCTTGTGTAAACACATCATAAGGATGAGTTATAAAAATAACTTCTTGACCTAGTACTACAGATCATAGCATATGACTGTTAGTCATGTGAGTTGCTGAAACGTAAAGTTGAAACTGCATGTTAAAGCTAAAACTGCAGAAGTAAATCAGTTTGATGTCTTTGTAACTTAAATATCTTCCAAATTTGAACTGTGGATCAAACAAAGCAACCAGGAAATGAATAACGTAAAGTTTCTGTAGTGAAAATACTGAGAGTACACATCTCCTGAGCATTAATATTGTCTTCTTTAAAAAAAAATTTTTTTTAAATATAGATGAGAGGATTTGCTCTCCTCCATTCATGGTCCTCAACAGTGAGTGCAGCCCAGATGTGCTGGAGCAGATCAAGAGGCAAGGACTCTCATTCCCCTTCAGTGAGTAGCTCTGCTGTTGTCATCTTAAATCCTTCTACTTACCACAAATGTTGTTAAAAGCTGTTGCCATGTTTCTTTGTTCATCATCACTGCAAATATAGCAGAAATGTCAGGGGTTTTTGCTGTAAATTCTACATTTTTCTTTGTCTTCATTTCTTCTGCAGTTTGCAAAACACGGGTGGCTCACGGCACCAACTCCCATGAGGTAGGATTCAGGATTCAGAGGTTGCTCACACCCTCAAAAGTTTGCTTTAGCTAATGCCTGTTCTGATTGTCTGATTGTTCAGATTGTCTTTTAACTCTAGTCCAAACAGCAAAATCAGATTGTCATACTTCATGTAGGTATGACACTGTGGAGGAATTAAGTCTATTTGGCTAGCTTGCCAGAAGTGTCAATTTCAGCTGCACAAGCAGCACTGAATGAAGTTAGATTTTAAACTGCCTCAAACTGCTGATTGACCTCAATGTTTCCTGTTAAGTTCTTTGTCATTTATTGTGTGGCCTCCTGCCCACAGATGGCCATTATCTTCAGTGAAGAGGACCTGAAAGATGTGAAGCCTCCTTGTGTGATTCAGAGTTTCATCAACCATAACGCAGTGCTTTACAAAGTGTTCGTGGTGGGAGACTCCTACACTGTAGTGGAGAGACCTTCTCTTAAGAACTTCCCTGCTGGACCTGCAGGTAAGGTTAAGAACGGACACACGGTGGGGGAGAGTGGCAGGTGGGAAAATCCAAGCGCTGCTTACAGGCACACTGGTCAGTCTGTGCAATCTGCACAGCTTCTCCAAATTACCCAATAAAAGAGCTCATAAAATGGCTTTATGGTCCCTGTGATTGGGCCTGTTCGCCCTTTTAAAGGTTGCAGCAGAGTGCAATTGAGTTGTACCCTGTTGGTACATGTTGTCAAAACTAAACAAGAGCAGCAGTGTTTTTCTCCATAAACATGTCAAAAGCTTTACCCATGACATGTCTTTGAATACAGGGTTATCCCCTGACACAAATGAATCCAGTATTTGCATGGAATACAGCAGAGGCCCTCATGCAAATCGTTTTTGCCATCAGCGTAGTCGTCCGCTTTGTGTAACCGTGCAGACAGGACGGCTGTGTTCAGCCTGGAATGCTGGTACAACAGAAAAGCTAACCACAGCACACCAATACGTCTGCACGGCGCTGACGTCATTGTCCTCCACAGCCTGAAGCTATGTATTATGTTTTGTACCTAGAAAGTGATGGAAAGGGTGCTTTGAAAGGTTGACGTGTGGGTTAGTGTTTGGAAAGTGAGAGATGGGCTGTCCCAGTCAGCCTTCATTCTTAAAGGGAAGCTTTGCCCATCAAGCCAGGGAACGAATGAGCCAATCCACGGAACATTTCATTACTGCGACCTTCGCCGCGCCGAAGAGCAGATTTATTTGGACAGTGATGGAACGCAGTGTTTCCCTCCACTCCTGTCTCTCTAACACTCATTCATGTTAATCATTACAAGTTAGAAATCAGAGAAAAGGAAGGTAAAAATGTTGTGATGCATTCCTGTCACATTTATCAAACAGAATTCCTCACCCGAGCCCAATGAGTAAATTATTGATGTAAACATATTGAACACTCAACACATTGTAGGTATGACTGAGAGACTTGTCTTGAGGTCTTTAGGTTTCACCTCTCATCCAAGAGGCTCCTTCAGTTCTAAAAACAAATGGTGCACAGTCCCAGGCAAGTGGACATGTTCACAGTGGAAGTAAATGGCCTTTTTTACTGCTCTTTCAAACAGTCTTTGTTCAAAACAAAGTGAACACTGGGATCCTCGTCAGTATTGTTGATCCTTTAGGTGCAGGTGTACAGCTGAGTCTTGTCCTGTTGAGGTGGCTCTTCTATGCATTTATGAAGCTGCTGTTTGGTTTATCCTTTGTAGAGGTCTGAGCACTTCTCACTGCACTGCACAGGATGTTGTGTTCAGATCACAAACTCGACCTGGATGACTTGAAGACTTTTTAAGATAAAAAAAAGAATTACATCAGTTTGGTTTAGTAACTTAATGTTTTTTTGAGGGGATTTTGTTGTTGTTGTTTTTGTTTTTTTGTTTTGTTTTTTAATTCCAGTATTAAAATCTAGGAAACATGAGGTTCCCTTACTAAAGGCCATGGTCGACCTGTGGCGCCACCTAGTGCAGATTATGGAAAATATAGACAACTGCACCAGCAGCCTTAAGATGTGTTTACAGCAGGGGTCACCAACATGGTGCACACGGGCACCAGGTCGCCCACAAGGACCACATGAGTAGCCCGCTGGCCTGTTCTAAAAATAGCTCACTATAACAACTTACCAGTAAGCTGCATCTATTTTTATTTTTTGTTGCTATTTTTTTTTTAAATCACAATTGCATTGGTATCAATTTGTTAGAGATAATATATAAAAATAAATGTTTATTATTAAATATTAGATCAGCGCTAGCTGGTCTCCACGGAAACAGTTGCCATAATCAGTGTCTTTACATAGATGAATATCATTAATTATTAATGATAACATATAATTAAAGTGAAACTGAGGAAATTTGTTATTTCAGAAGTGTGTGTCAAACTGGTAGCCCTTCACATTAATCATTACCCAAGAAGTAGCTCTCACTTTCAAAAAGGTTGGTGACCCCTGGTTTAGAGTATCTAAATACTAAGAAAAGGTGCTTCAATGCTTCCTTTATTAGCTCCTTTGGTCCAGTGTTTCCTCTATTAAGAGAAGAATACATCCTACAATTCAAAACAACATACTCTCAGAGTGTTCATGGAAACAAGCAATCAGTATAACTGGCAAGCAGAGTTGTTTATTTGTAAAATAATTTATAATTTGCTTCTACTTCATGCCCCAACTTGCTAATATTTTTGAAATTTGAATAACAGGCTGTGTTAAACCGGCAGCTGAACTCTGACATGAGGCTGCAGGAATAAAGCCTCCTTGTTCTGAAGTTGTTTCCTTGCATGAAAAGTTTCTTTAGATCAGGATTATGAGCTGCATATTAAACTGATTGTTTGCATTAGATTCAAGTTCCTCAGGTTAAGCACTGCTGTTTTGCAGTCTTTATAATTAATCCTACCTTCAGTCACAGATATTGAAAGCCTTAAAAAATGTAGAAGTCATTGTGGGGCAGGAAGAGAAACTGTATAAATGGACATGATGAGGAACTAATATCAATGTGTCAGCATTTTTTCCCCCCACATTTTTAGGCTCAATAGGTTTCTCAATAATGAAGTTATATTTTTCACCAGTTCTTGTGTTTTATATGATGTGCATGAAACTATCTGGTAGGAGCACAGGTCGCAAACCTTTTCCATCGAGGTAGGAAAAGTGATATAGGAAACAGGGGAAGTAATTCTTTGGGAGTTTCTGATCGTAGCCCATGTCGATGTTGTCAACATAATGATGTCTTTAAAATTCTGCCTCACTCATTCCCTTTGTTTCTGTTCCAGACAGGAGAGCCATTTTCTTCAACAGCCACAATGTTTCCAAGCCAGAGTCGTCCTCAGACTTAACCTCGGTATGTCCAAAATGTCACTGAATTAAATGTCATCTCATTTCTTTTATAATGTCTTTGTTCTTCTCAGGGCCACAACCCTGACTTTAACAGGCTGTGTACCAAATCGTATTTTAATATTTGTTTTTTCCAGAGAGAGAATGTGGAGGGAGTGTCTCAGCCACCCAGTGATGATGTCATCAGAGAGTTGTCCAGGTCATTGCGAGAAGCACTGGGCGTGTCCCTGTTTGGTATTGATGTAATCATCAACAATCAAACAGGCCAACACGCCGTCATTGACATCAATGCATTCCCAGGTAGGCACAGCATCAATCTCTCTCAAATATAGACGCAGACATTTAAATCATCTTCTTTAAAGTATCTGCTCATTAAGTGGAAAGTATTTAGATTTAACTGGGAGCCATAATTAATCCATCCTTAGAGCAGCCATCAGCGGTGTAATCCTAAACTGTTTAAGCTTCAGGTTCTGCTAACTACATTTCTGCTTTATATTAACCGCGAGAGAACATGAAGCTTGTGCTGAAAACCTTAAACCTGCATTCTTTCTAATGGCCAGCAGGGGGCGACTTCTGTACTTGCAAGTTGTATGGTGTATGGGAACACAGACCTAGGTGCTTTCAAGCTATGACGCAAAAACATCTTTAATGATGAGTCATATTTTAATGTAATATGAGGTTTTGGGGTCCTTCTGGAACATTTTTTTATGTTCCCTTTGGTTAGATCATTTTGAATATTGTTTCCAACCAGCTTGTATTTTTGTTTGCTTCCTTGTTGAGGATAAAAAGCATTGTTTGGAAAATGGACCTCTGTTGCCTGCCAACACTCAGGTTGTTACCGAGGTTGAGTTTTTTTTTTATTGTGGTATCATCTCAAGGCTTTGCACGCCAGTGTTTGACGGTGCTGTGGCATGTAGAGACAGTGGTTTTAAACTGTAATAAATAAATGTGTAAAATTACAGAAATGTTTAACAAAAACCGAAAACCTTTTCTTTTTTTTACAGACAGTAGAAAAAGCATCTGTCTTTCAATTGTTTATGTGCTACTTAATTACATTGGTGTGGTATGATTGGCCATGGGGATGCCTTCATTTGTAGGATAAGTTTGAAAACGTTTAAAAATACAGTTAAAAGTCAAAAAACTACACCCTTGTTTTCCAGCCCATGGGCCTTCTATTTGACACCCCTGGTTTAGGAAGACTGTAATTTCTTAGTAAACAGGAGCAGCTTTATACGAACAGTTTGAGGAGAATATTGTTTAGTCACTACTTTTCTTCTTCTTAATATTTCCTTTTCTTTCCAGGTTACGAGGGTGTCCCCGAGTTCTTCAACGACCTCCTGAACCACATCAGCAGCGTGCTTCAGAGCCACAACCCTGACTTTCCTCCTGCCGGCGAGCAGTCCAAAGGCCTCCCGGTGAGCACCACGGTACCCAACGCTGCCCCACCAGCCCCGGGCTGCTGCAGCATGCTGGGAAAAGAGCTGCAGAGACTGGGCTGCAACACAGCCATGTCACCCAACTTCCAGCAGCACTGTGTCTCCACGATAGCTACCAAGGCTTCCTCCCAGTGACTGACTTTATTTTATTTTTCTTTATTTTTCTTTCTCTCCCATCCCCTTACCTCCCCGTTTGATCCCTGAACAAATAACAGATGACAGTGGTGATAATAATAATGATTAATAATCATAGTAAATATGATGTTAATATTGATAATATATCTAATCGAGACACAAACGTTTTTCCTATATAGTTATTGGAAATGATGGTGATTGGATGTAAGCTTTTTTCCCTCTCTGCCTTTTTTTTCCTCCTCGTTTTGTCTAATGAGACTTTAACAGTACTGTAATGTGAATTTTGGGAACTTTTGTCTAATAGCTGATTTTATTTTTCTCTCTCTTGCGTGAGGTCTCTGAAATAAAAGGGTCCAGAAGAGGTAACTAAGTAGAATGGCCTAATCAGGGCTGGAGAATGATGTGCCACTAGATGTGCAATTAATGATCCCTTGTATCTCTCTCTCACACACACACACACACTCACTTACACACAGGCACATTTACACTGTGGCCAACTGTGCCAGTGATGTGTGTTTGTATTCTGGTCAATACCACTGAGTGCTACGTGCAAGGGCGTAGAGAGAGGAGGCGTTTGGGCATTTGAACACTACTCCACAGATCCCAGGTTGCTATGTGACTGTGGCCAATCGACTGCAGAGAGTGATGAGATTGTTTCATTGGTTTAAACAAACAGGGGAGCAGTTTTTTTTTGTTTTTTTTCCGCGTGCCATCAAATTTAATTTGAGTGTAGGAGGAGAAGAGAAAAAGAGCATTATTTTTCGATCTTAAGAGATAAAATTTCCATGACCATGTGACCAAGTTTCTTTTTCGTAATGATTGTTGTGGCGTGCGTGCGTGTGGGAGGGGGTGTTCTTTGAGTGTTAGATAAACAAACTACATCCTTTTTGAGTCCCAGTTTGAGTCGCTCCAGTGCAGGAAGATGAGGATCACATTCCCATGTTTTTGTGTCTGTTTTCCGAGAAATTCCATGATTTTTCAGAATTCCAGTGGGAGCTTTCGTGGGGGTTGTAGTCTCCCCGCGTGTCTTCAACGCTTGTATCTGTCATGCGAGCAAACTGAGGCAAACTTGACCGACAGATAGACTTGGGGCTGCTGTGTAGCTTGTCACTTTGGATTAATAAGAAAATCAGGTGTGTGTGTGAGAGTGAGTGTGTGTGAATACCCATCTAAACTGAGTATTCGTCTGAGATAATTGAGTTCTTCGTTCAGCTTTATTATCTCTCAGCGCCTCTTACAGGTAACTAAACCAACAGTCCAATCCACTCATGTGTTTCAAGCCTTATTCTCTGACCTGTCTGCTGTTCCAGCTGCTGTATTTGTGTCATATTTTAAGTGAAGGGAGGAGGAGGTCCAGCTGTCGTTCCCAGTGTTCACTGTGAGATTTCTTTGTGTTTTGTTTTTTAAACTATTTTGTTAAAATCTTATAATGTCCTTACATCTACTAAGAGCAACTTTATTTTATTGAGATTTTATGGGGGAAATGTTTTATATAAATGAAAGCGGAGATGTTTTTGAAAAAGTGGCTATTTACTTAGAGGGACGGTAAAATTCTGGGTCTTGCTGTACAGGCAGCGTGAAAGGGAAAGATCAGCTGAGCGGTTGTTGCATCCCTCTAGCATCTAGCGGGAAATGAGTGCCAACCTGCAGCAAATACAGATTACTGTATTCCTTCTCTTGTCCTAGAGAGCTCCCCTTGCTGTTTTCCTTCCTCTATCAGCATGCAAGGGAACTGATTGTCCTCTTGCTTGCCCTGTGAGCGTGAATATTTGTGTCATTGCAGCCACCTCACCAGCATCTCTCTGGGACAAAAGAGCGACAGCACAATGGAAGTTGGCCTTTGCTACATGTGTCAACTCCCTTCTGAGTATCCTGATTTTGATTTCCCTTCAAAGTGTAGTGAAGCAACAATAAATTTGAAAGTACCACACCAGGTTCAGATGAGTCTAGGTGTTTCCTCACCTAGGAAGAGGGGCAAAGCTGTGGTTGAGTCCCTGTTTAAATTGGAAAAGGCTGATTATCTGTGTACGCCACTATACTGTGTCCTATCTCGTGTTCTTTACTGTGCTTCTAAATGGGAAATATAAATGGTTAATCCCACTCTTGGTCATTTCTGCAACCCAGATGGTGTCATCATGCTCCCAGCTTCCACCTGAATGTGTACTTCTTGGGTGTCTTGTACAGTACGTGTATACGCGCCTATGCTTACATCCGTACAGTATGTCGTTTTGTATCGGTTCTGTAATTGAGAAGAATCCTCAATTTTGTGAGTTTTATAATTAAATGGCCAATTCAACAGGGCAAAATAAACATATGAAACTAATCTGGTGTTTTGCTATTTTTGTTTTTTCAAAAAAGTTTTATAATCACATTCAAGTGGTTCACCTGCTTATAAGCGGGTCAGAGGTTTGATCCCCGGCTCCTCTAGTCTGCAAGGGTGTCCTTTTGATATAGCCATGTGCGTGTCTGGGACGGAAAAAAGCACTTGGAGTACATGTACATGGAATAATGTGTGAGTATAGCTTCTACTGTAAAATGCTTTTAACTGTCACTAAGAGTAAAAAAATCTCCATCTACATCACTTAGGCTACATTTTAACCTAAATGATTTGCATATTTAATGGTTTTCAATCGTTTACCTTCATTCTATAAAAATTAGTTGACAAAGGAATATTAATATGATCCTTTAAGTTTATCCATAATACACTATTTGACAGGTTTTTTTTTTTTTTTAATTTTTTCTCAAAAAAAAACA
>VURO01015967.1:15818-33756 GCA_015108175.1 Pelvicachromis taeniatus
AACTGTAATGAGTTAAAAAAAAAAAAAAAGGTTTGAGGGTAAGAGCAAAAGTCTGCTCTCTTATGGTGTCACACTCATCCTTTGACAAAACTATGTCTGTCGCGAGCTCGTGGACCCAACAGCACTTATATCATCGAGGGAAATTAAGGCTCACCAAACAGATTACATGTCACCGTACTGAAAATGCTATTTTTCAACTTTACCCACCACTAATCTCAAAGGAGGAAGAAGGGATCTTAAATGAGGGGATAAAATTTTGTAACAAGTATGAGGAGTGAGTAGCGGAGGAGGGTATGTGTGTCAGCAGAGTATTAGGTGGGCTGTGGAACAAAAACTACGTTTGTTTTCCCTGTCGAGTGGATGGCGGTCATGGCTGCTGTGGGGGTGGGGTGTGCGGGGCGACGGTAGAGCGCTTGCAGCTTATAGCCTGGATGTGACATACTGTATAGGATCCGTGTGTGGGAGATGAGGTTTATCAGGATGAAGGGATAACACACACTGTCCGGCTAGATCTTTGGGGAGGCACAGGAAATACGGCTCACAACAGATAAGACTCACTGTCACTTGGCTTTGAAGACCATTAGTCCTGGCGTCCTGGTTGGCTGTCCAGGAAGCTTCCTGTGTCATCACACTGGGATCAAGAAGAGTTGCTCCTTCAGTCTTGAAGAATGCATATTGATTTTTCCTGCTTTTTCATATAGTACCCTAATAGAATACAAGACCACTGTGGCAGGTAAACCGGAAGAAAAAAATCAATCAAGTAAGTTGGGATGCATTAACCAGACCAGCATGTGTGCAGCCATTATAACTTGATATGCTGTTTATGTCATTTGTTGCTTTGTAAAGCAGTTAGCGATGTGTGTTGCTGAAAGGCTCTGTAAATAAATTTGACCTTGACTTTGACTGCATATTTGCTTTCTCCCCTTTTGTGGTTTACCATTATGTTTCATGATGAATTTATTCATGCACATAGTTTGACTCGCCTTGGATTCATTTATGCATTCTGGTAGGGAATAATGTCTGTCTGACCTTCATGTCAGATATGCTTGGTTGGATCATTCACCTATACAAACTGCGGTGGAATGAGGGGGATCAAACATGTGTAGCACCTGTTTTGGAGGCAGAACAAATAGCTGGCCCGCTTTTTTTGTGAACTCCTTCATTGCCGCGGCCACTGAAGCACAGGCCAGTGAGCACAATAATCAGTCCAGAGACTACATCCATCTGTCGCATGGGCACAGCTCGCTACATGCAGGACCCGCGAGCTCTTGGCACTGTCTGCGCTTGTGTTGTCTCCCATTACTTCTGCCCATTTTGACTGTGTTACCTATCAGGCAAGCTGGTGAGGGAAAGCGACAAAACTTGGAGGGATGTTGGGTTTGCTGTCAGGGGAGGCTTGTTTAGCTCTCGGGGCTGGTGATAAAAGGGGGTATTGATGCGTGTGCATTGTTATGCTGAATCAATCCAGATTTCTGCATATGTGCAGTCCTTTTACATTTATTTGAGTTTACAAATATAATGGCGTGGAGGCAACACACATCACAGATGACACACACACACACACACACATACGCACAGACATCGATGCTCAATGGTTAACGTTAGCGCAACTGCAAAGCCGTGACAAAGACAATACAAAGGAGGAACGGGCTCTTTGAGGTCTTACATTTTCTGGTTAGTCTGCTTTGCACATGAAATAGCAAACACATCAAGATGGCTTTAAATGTAAAATTATTCATGATGTTTGATGCATAAAACGTTCATTTCAAAGTCAATGTCATTTTTCCCCACAGCCACTGCTGCCGCACGTTTGACAAGCACAACTTTAGAGCAACCAGTTTCAAAGCCAGCAAATGCATAAATATGGACTCCGCCCAAAACTCCTGAGTGTGAAATGTTGCAAAAGCTTGCGAAAAATAATTTGCTGCAAACCTCTGCAGCATTTGTCTATACCTCTGCTTCATTCCATTCATTGCTGGACTTACTAGTCGGTTTTGGCACCTGCTAAATGAGCATATGTGTATGTCTGCTTTCTTTTCATATGTCTTGGCATCCATGCGCTCGTGGGTGTGCATTTTTTCCCCAGTCTGGGGGAAGTCAAGCACAACATCTGCAAGTACAACCTGCACTTTTTTTGGGGTTATTTTTGTTGATTCTCCGAGTAAGAGAAAGCACCCATGGGAAAACTGAACTGTGGTGTGAGGAGGAAAAGTGTGTAATGGTTTGTGTATAGGCAGGTCTGGTAATTTATGGTTAATTGCGCTGCTTCTTGCTTGTTTAGGAAGCCCCAGTGGATCAGTCTAGCTTCAAGGTATTTGTATGTCAGATTGACGAGTCAAGACTTTACTGCTGTGAGTGTGAATGCCTGGCTTGATGTAGATACTACATATGATTAAAAACAAGCCAATCAGTGGAGGAGTTTTTGCATTTGGTTTGGTTTTTAACCTTTTTTGAGTGATCACCTGACTGGACCATTTCTTTCATACATTATTGTCTTGCCTGTAAATAGACATGTATGAAAGAAGAGCCCAAACAGCAATGAAAATTTGTACACGGACTGATTAGCCATACACTGTATTGACAAAGTATTGGGTCTTTGAATTCAGGTGTTTTCAGTCACATTGCATGTGTATAAAATCAAGCACCCATCCATGCAGTCAGCCTTTAGTTACAGAGCAGGGTCACCAAGTGTGGAGTTGCACATGAAAGTCTACAATACCATGCTACCTCAATAACTGCAGATTTCTAATCCTGCTCTGACATTAAATTCAGCACAGAACCTGTTCGCCAGGAGCTTCATGGTATGGGTCTCCATGGCCGAGCAGCTTTTGTACGGGTGTAACATGCAGTTTGCCCAGTAATTTTGTCTATACAGTGTACCACAAGTACTTGCAATTGAAAACCATGTTCACAAACCATGTTGTCATAACTCCAGTCTGTAAAATTATAATGTCTTTTTTGCACCCCAGGGCAACTATCACACACGGAGTAGCCTACAGCAGACTTTTCCCCACCAAGTGGCATAAAGCAAACAGCAAGGCGCTTTATCATCATTATTAAAAATGCAAAACCAGGGAAGAAAAACAAGCTGTTAAATTACTGCAATGTAACCAGCTGCACCAGAACGTGAAGTTGAAATATGCCAATGTTTTGTTTTTAATGTTCGTGTGTTGTCTTTAGACGCTCCGGCTTCGCTCTTTGCAGTTTAAGGATGCAGCTCGGATTAACTGGTAACCTCCCCAGTAGGTATAAATGCACTGCAAAAGTTAATGAACCTCATTTGTTCATGTTTTTAAGTTCACAAAATCCAAATAAAAATGCATTAAGGGTCGAGTCTTCTCAGCTGCATTTACATAAAAATGTGTCGAAACAGTCAGCTGTATGGCCAAGTTGTGTATACGATATAATGTGACAGAGGGCTTAATAAACAAATGCCGTTAAAGTGGTTATTCCATTTTGCATCTAACGTGTGGCAACATAAATCATATGATGGCCATGGCATTTTATACACACAAATTAATTCTTCTTTACCACATATTTTTCCTCCGGGGCAGCCAATACACTTTTCCATTAGGCTGAAATTTTGCAGACTATAAATAATTTTGCTTTGTATTTGCACAGTGCTGCATGTGGCATTTTAAGGTTATAAAGTAACTGCAGCTCCTTTATTAGATGGCTGCACTTCTGAGGGCCCATGCTGACCATTTCCCCTCAAGTAGTTGTTTACAATTTATAAACCGTGGTAAACAACTGTTAAAATCATGTTTGCTTTTTGTTGTTGTTGTTACTTTTTATTTCATATAAATCCCCAACTGTATGCATGCACCTTGAAGTAATAAAGTCTTTTCTCTGTAGATTGCATCGCAAGCATACTCCATGCTGAGTGGACTAACCTTTCTAACCACATGATTCTCAATTATGGCTAACATTTATTAATGCACAACAGTCAAGCTGCATTGTCCATACATGTGGGAGAAGATTAGCATAAAGCCCACTCATTTCTCATAAAGGTGAGCAACGCTGCTCGGGCACCTAAGAAGAAAGGTCTCGAGGGGGGCGTTTGTGTTTGCATTAATAGTCTGGGTTGGTTAACGCTGAACTGACATTTCCCTCCTTGTGTGAGGAAATATAAACTATGACCATACTGCAGGTGTTTTTCAAAAGCTAATTATATTGTGTGCATATATTTGACAGGCATTTATACCTGGGACTGTGTACATATAAATGAAGGGGTCTTTTTTTGTGAGAAGACACTTCTCCTGATCAGCTCAAAAGTCTGCCGCGGCTTGGTGTAAAGCTCAAGGTTAGAGGAAACTAAAGACACTATAGACTTTAAGGTTACTGATATTCCCTGTAAACATTTTAAATCTATTTCTTATTGCTATTATTATTTTTAAAGTCTAAATTGAGCGCAAATCTCTTTCATATGCTTTAGGATATTAATGATGCTCGCAAATAATGAATGTGCCAGAAGCTTGAGTTGTGTTTGTCGCTTCTACCTGTTCATATGTACTTGTTGTTGGCTCTGGGCTAAACTGACCTGTCAGCACACTGTCCATTAACTGTGGGTGACTAAAATTGTTTAATCCGTTTAACATTAGGCATTTGTAAAGAGCCGTTGTGCTGCCAAGTTTGACACTGTCAAAGTGGAAACTAGTTATCTTGGACTGGATGTTAATTCTTCACATTTATTTTTGTTATTTGTCTTTAGAGGCACGTACTAATTTATTTTCTGCTTTTATTTAAGTGTATTCAGTTGTTGTGACGCCATCATGACCTAAAGCGAAGTACACCCAAATCCACACTTCATATACAGTTGAGTAAAAACTGAGAAAACCTTTCCCCCTTGTTGATGTACTGCGTGCGCTGCCTTTGGAATGAAAACGATTCAAAACAGTGTTTATTTCCAACTACATGCAGTTAAAAAAACCTTAAACCTTTAAATGTATAAACTTATACATTACCTAACAGTAATGTATGCCAAGTAAATGGACTTGATTATCATCAGGTTTGAGCATCTCTATTAAAGCAATTTTGGAATTTTCTTTTTCTGGACTCTGTGTGTGTTATATCACCATTCCACACTCTTCCCAGGAGGTAACATCAAAGGAAAAAAACAGCAAAAACTCAAGGGCTACATCTCAGCCTTTACAGGCCTCAGTTAGCATGTTACATGTTAATGGTCAGGACAGTACAATTAGAAAAAGACTGACTTCTTTGGGGGGTTAAAAGCCTCTTGTCTTTAAAAAGAAAATGCCAGCACAGCTTAGGTTTGCAAAGATGTATCTGAACAAGCCACAAGACTTTGGGAACAATGTCCTTTGGACAAACAAGACCAAAGTGGAGATGTTTGGCAATAAAGTGCAGCACTATGTTTGGACAATAACTCACACAGGATATCAACAGCTCATACTAACTGTCAAGCATGGTGGTGGAGGGATCATGATTTGGGCTTGTTTTGCAGCTACAGTACTTGTACGCCTTACAGTCATTGATTCGACCATGAATAGATCAAACTCGGCTGAAATTAGATGTGCAACAGAACAAAGATCCTTCCTCCTCAAGGATCTGCAAGACTGACAAAGACATACATGAAACCATTACTTGAAATGATTACCCCCATCTTTGGTCATTGCTTCATATGCCACCAATTAGCTTAGAGTCACTGTGGACAATTCACTGAATTAAGATACTTTCAGTTATCTGATAATGATGATTTGAGCTGTCTCAAGTGACTTCAGTCATTCAAGCAGTCCACTTCCACCTCATCTAAAGCATTTACCACTATCGGATACAATCGATCTATAATATCCCAGACCCCGACACGTGTCAGTGTTACAACATAACAAACATTATTCACCAGTAACTGCGTGAGCTGCTATCCTAATAAAGTTCACACTCATTTCTGTTCTAGAATAATTAGCTTGGAAAGAAGTCATTTGAAGTATTTGGATGTAATGGGGACAATCTCCGTACAATCACAAATTCTTGCCTCTGATTCCCAGCACACCTAAAATTTTGCATAGCCTTGATGTAGACACTGAAATCAATACCTATCCAATTAGTGTATTCTGATGTATGTAATGTAATTCATGCAAAGGTGTCCTTTGAGGCTGTGGCTTGACTCTAGCTCAAGCTTGTTTTTCCTCCCAAGACTCTGAATGTCAAATTTTAATTTTTTTTTTTTCTGTGTGTGTGTTGTTTAATTAGGGATTGCTTATCATAGGCTCGTGGCACGCTACTGAGGGGTGACAACACCCCAGTGTTGTAAAATTAATTATTTCACTAATGTGGACCCTGTGCATGTGAAATAGCTGAACTCTCCCCAAATAGCTCATTAATCTTCAGACAGCCACTCCTGGGCTAGGTGAAGTGGTCTTGAATTTCAATACCAACCCTTGCTGGTGTAACCTTTTCCTCTCTCCTTCTCTTGCTCAAGCAGTTGAGGGGGAACAGGAGCAATGGAGAGAGAATAATATTGTCAGCAGCACTAGCTCTAGCACTTCTCTTCTTCTCTGTCTGATATAATTATATACACCTACACAGGTTGCCTAAACACACGTACTGTACACACATGCACACAGGCTGGGAGTTTAAAGTGGAGCATACCTGAGAAGTGCTGATGTATCCTGTGATTATTAAAAAAGAGCCTCCTCTGCTCTGGCATAAACAAATCACTCCAAATCAAATTGTCTAGGTAATAAAAATGACTTCATGAGAAAGACTAAAGTAAACCCTTCAAGTTATTTCTCAGCTGCTCAAAACTTAAACCACGTTGAAGTGACAACGTTATTAGAAGCCACAAAAAAAATATGCGAGAACTAAAGGTTACATTTCTACTCGCCTACAGTGGGAGCTACTTTCAGCTGCTTATTTACCCACGCAGGGTCACCACAGCAGGCGGCACCGCATGATTGGTTTTGCACATTTTTACGCCCTTACTGGCGCAACCCCGAAAGGATTTGCGTCTCCTCCCCGGATCAAACCAGGGATATTCTGCTCGTTAGGTGAATGTGTAAACCATCTAAACTGTATATTTTGGACCTTTTGATGCTTTAGCTCATTATCAAAGCGAAGGAAGGTCACTTGTTAACCTAATGCGTTGCTTTGAGCTTAAAACCGAGTTCTCATTAAACGGTTCTTTATGTCTAATGGCATTAAATTTTATGCTCGGCTATGTTGTTTTGGCATCTTAAATGTCCTGCCAGCGTTGTTCTTGCTAAACATGAAATGATTCAAAGTTAAAACATTAAAAATGAACCCCTTACAATTCAGAGGTTATGTATAAAATTCAGAAATTCAGAGGTCATGTATAAACAGGTTGTTTCAAAAGGTTTGACTATTGGTTGCTGTTTTGTGCTGTAACATAACAAACATAACAAAATAAAAAAAACATTTAAAGTTAAGAAAAATTGAAAAAAAAATGTCCCCAAGCAGACTAAGCTCAGAAATCAAGATCACAATTAATGAAACAGCTGTTCTTCAGCTTTTCACAAGATCACGTGGTCTTCACCGGCAGATGTTTCTTTTGCAGAGATGTGCTTATTGCATGTTTCATACAGCGTGATCGCAATACATACACAGTACACACCCAAGGTTCTCGCTTTTAATCTTTAGGTAACCTCCAAACACACCCGATGCATTGAACTACAGATAATTATGGCCCGCTGCCTCCTTAATAAAAAGTCCTTGTCTTAGTTTAAATTGGAGCCTTTGTAATACATTTAAATAAATGTCCACATGTGCAGAATAGTATAAAAAGTACAATAACATCTTTTGTTGATACCCACATTTGCACATGTATTTGCTTGTTTAAGGATTTTTGTTTGACGCTGGCTTCAAATTTTATTTTCAAACTTCTTTTTTTCTTTTTTCTCCCTCAGGCCTTATAAACATCAGTTCATGCCGGATAATTATTTATGCCTCTGTCCGTGGTGCTGATTCCACCCAGCATTACAAAGTTCAGTCTGCAGCTGTCCATGGTGCTGATTCTGCCCGTTTTATCGGTGTGGATTTCTGCTTCTGTTCCTGAAAATTTGACCAAAATACACCAGAGCGCTCTGCTCACCAATTATCCACCTGCTTTGGTTGTGCTGCATAGCTATGTAACTGTCCATTCTGGTACATGCAGGTCTTGAAACATGTTTTGTCAAAAGATAATGATAAAAAAAAAATGTACCTCATTTAAAAAATTATCATTTTACTCCAAGTATGCACTATTGCTGGGTAGTTACCACTGACAATGGCGTAAAATTAAGAGATGTGAATTCAATAGTTGTATTTTTGTAAGTTAATTAAATAAACAACCATATCGGAAGACGTGACCTGTGGTCATGGAAAATATGTTGCTCCATTAAAGAAGGGTCAAGTTGATGTTGACAAACAACTAAGGACACGAAAAATGAAATGAGTTCAAAACTGTCCAATACAATATTAAAACCTGGAAGGATAATGGTAAATCACTGTCTTCATGGTAGAAGTGTCATTGAATTATTGTGATTTTTAATCACTTAAAACTGTGCATTTCAACACGGCATGCAAAAATAACATCAGGGATTTGGACGAAACAGCTGTGCAGCCTTAAGAAAACCCGTCATTAGTAAGGGTCATTGTTAAAAAGGCTTCAATATGCTAGACAGCATAAAGATTGGACTCTGGTCATGTGGTCTGGAGAGTCCAGGTTTAGCCTGGTCCCGAGTGATGGAGGCATCCGATTCATCCATTATGCTTTGAGCCTACTGTACAATCCTGTAAGGACAGTTTTACTATCTGGGGGTCACTTGAGTCGGTCGACACCATTATGTGGTCAAAAAATGAAGTCAGCTGACAACCTGAATATGCTGAATGACCAGATTTTTCCATGTTCCAAGATGGCAATGCCACTATTTATCAGGCTTAACCTCCTAAGACCTGAACTCATTCATGGCATGCATTTTTAATTTCTCTTTGCTATTTGGGCTGCAGCAGTATAATGTCCTCGTAAGTGGATATCAGGCTCTTGTAGAGCAAAATGTTGTATTTTGGTTTAGACAACCCAAAATTTGATGTCCACATATGTGGACACCAGGTCCTAGGAGGATAAATTGTTAAAGGGTGGTTTATGAAGAATGAGAAATCATGTTCACACATCATCAAGATTTTGGCAAAAAATGAACGCAACTCTGGACGGAAATAGAAAAAACTGCCAACACAACTTCTGAGGCTTTTTTGTCCCTGTGTGCGTAACCACGTCTCAGAAACTCCTTGTTTATTACTCACTAGTTTAAATAAGAATTATGGTCTATCCATCTATCTATCCATCCTACTACTTATATGGGTTTTGGTTGTAGGGCAGAAGTTTGAACATAAAAGGCCAGACTTCCCTCATTCCCACTTTTCGAGGACACAGAGTTCTTTCCAAGCCAGATGAGAGCTCTAATCTCTCCAAATATTTATTTTCTCAAGGTTTATATTGATACAAACACATCTTTATGTATAATGAGACCGCATGTTGTGAATCACGATTGGAGACTCAAAATTTGAGCTTAAACTTTGTGAACTTGGCTTTTTAACAGCAGCGGTGTAGGTGCAAAGCAGCAAGAGTGGGCAGGTAAATTCTAACATTATAAAGAATATTTGTTTATTCTTTAGGTGAACAGTGAAAAGCAGGCAGGCAGGTGAATTTTGATTTTCCAAGAAGGGAGCATGGGTCCGGGGATTCTTCAAATAACAGAGGGCAGCGTTTCTGGCAGGAAAACAAGCAAGCAAACTGGGAACCACTG
The DNA here is from genome assembly GCA_015108175.1 of Pelvicachromis taeniatus. NCBI lineage: Eukaryota > Metazoa > Chordata > Actinopteri > Cichliformes > Cichlidae > Pelvicachromis > Pelvicachromis taeniatus. Next base: position 25,580 of record VURO01015967.1, read on the forward strand.
AGAAAGCTGTAACAATCTGGCAATGAATGTTCATCCAGTCCTTTATGCACAGGTGGGTGAAGGTGGGAAGCAGGTGCATCCACCGGAATTCCAGCCAGCTGGTAGGGCATGCCTCTGGGAGGACTTCATAGGGCAGGTAGGTTCCACCCACATTCACACAGGAGATAGAGGAAGAGAGAAGGTGAGGGGGAGAGGAAAGGGAAAGAGTAAATAGAGCTACTCTTATCCAAATATCTTTAAACCTGACGCTTGACTAGGTCTACACCCACTGAGTCTGAGGTAGATCATAAGTGAAGAACAGACAATAAAACCGACATAGAGCCCCTCCAACCTCACGCCAACCCTCCACCCAGCCTGCCCTTCATTTTTGATGTCAGATATATTAATCATTCCATCTTGTTCAGCCATTAGAAACTCTTCTCCAAAAGCTTTCGCTCTCTGTATCATGTCAGATATCATGTCTTCCTGCCTGGATTATTGCTCTATGCAAGCAAGTCAACACGTAACTCTTTTGGTCTCTTTGTTTAGATGATCTTGTTTCGCAAGCATGCTCATCCTTATTCTGTTCTATTGATCATCTCCATTTGTGCTGGATTGTGTTATTAACTTCACGTACAGTGAGCTTCTTCTCAGCAGTAAGAAAAATCTATAAGCTACACGGTGAATCAGTGGAAAACTCTGTTTTCCTTCATTACTGCCTATTAGGGCGGTGTCTTTTCAAGGCAAATAGGACTGGAGTGATCTGAGAAATGTTCACAGAGAAATGTTCTCTAATTGGTTCTAAGGGTCTACGCGGCAGGCTCAGCGAATGAACCGCATTTCCTCACTCACAGGAAACAAGCTCAGATGGTGAATCAGACCAGTTTTTGAAGTGTTACCAATTATGGAAGTGCAGGATGACATCATCCGACTGTATGGGCAAAAAGGTCATTTATGGTGTTCCCATGGCTGTGTGATATTTTGCAAAAGTTGGGCGACTGGGTAATTAGGAGGGGGATCATGGGAGCACTAAAAGTCTGCAAATTGTTTGGGTTTCATCCCTTGGGGGTGCTGAATGTACTGCATTTCATGACAATGCTGTCAGTAGTTTCAGTCTGGAAGTAATTGATTAAATTATATCACCGTGTTTGGAAATTAAAATTCACAGGAAGACTGACGTTGGTCTCCACACATATTTAGTCAGATGGCACCAATTCTCAGATTAAGAGCATTTGACTCTTAATCTGACTCAACTATCCCATCAAAAACATTTATTGTTGTTATTTTTTTACATTTCCATAAAGTGAAATACATTATGTCTTATCTGCAGCAATTCTGAAACACAGACTAATGCTCTACTGCAATTTAAGAAGCACAGATTCTACCTCATTACTTAATTTTTGTTTCTTTACAGGACAGATTTTAAATTCGATACCATCACCAACACCATTCTACACGACACTCACAGTTTGCTGCAATCAATCAGCGATAGAATATTATCACTTGCTATGATAAATAATAACACCTTAACACTTAGTGCAAGATTAAGTCACCCAACAGAAGCCAATAGCTTCATCGCTTCACTCCTCATTTTTATATACCGGCCTAGGTTTTCATATCCGGGGGGCCTTAAAAGAACTCAGCGCATAGCAATATGAAAAATACTGTACAGTAAGAGCCACCCAGGTTAAATCCATCTACTTTATTGGTATTCACCGTTTCCTCTCTCCATCTGCTCCGCACATCACAACCTGATGTCTCCTACCTCAGCCGCACTATTTTTACCTGCTCTTGGATACTGTCTCCCTGCAGGTGACGTCAACCAAGAGAGATGAAGAGACAGACACAGAGAGCTGCTATTATTCATTTACAGTGCGGTGTTGCTGGCTCTTTGCTGTCATCTTCCAAGAACTCAATGCAGAAGGTAATAGCAGAGTGTGAGAAGGGACATATCATAAAGTGCTGGGACTTGATTTAGCAGTGTGTCCCTCATAAGCATGCTGGTCTAAAATGAGAGTGATGATTGTACATCCCATATAATGGATTTTATTCCCCCTTAATAATAAACACCTGGATTTAGAAACTGCATGTTGTGTTTACTTGTGTTATCTTTGTCTAATATTTAAGTTAATTCGATGATCTGAAGCATTTAAGTGTGACAAACTTACAAAATATTGGAAATCAGGAAGGGCGCAAACACTTTTTCACACCACAGTATGTTGGTATAGTCATCTAATGTGTCTCTTAATTATCAGTTCTCTGCATGACAGTGTATTTGTATTGTCTGTATTTGTATTTAGTGTATTGTATTTAGTGTTTTTTTTAATATGAAAATATCTTGCACAACTTTACATTTTTCAGCATTTTCCATGCACACTAACTGATGAATGTGTTACAGTGTGCGTCGATGTAGCAGTTGATGACTGTGCTTTTGTGACATTTCATTTCATATACTTCTTGCAATCTTGACGTTCATTATTTTTGCAAATTCCAACGTTTAGCATTTATATTTTGGGGGATTAACAAAACAGACAAACAGTTACTGGAGACGAATCAAATCACAGGGTAACCAAGCAAACTGACTTTTTTTAATTTTAAGTTAATGATTGCAACGGAAATTAAATTAAATGCTGTGTATGATGCAAGAAGCTTAATTAAACTTTATTTAAGCACCTTGCATGATACGGATGCAATGAAATTCAAAATGGTGTGAAGCCATTAACAAATGTAAAATTACGTAATTATGGAACAAAAAGAAAACACGATTTGTAAGAACAACAGAAACTCATTGGGTAATACAAAAAAGATAATTGTTGTTGCATAACAATGCTAAGCAAATGAAAGTGATTACAGCGCATCAGTAAACTTAATTATAAAGAACCACTACAGCATAAAATTCTGAGCCAACAATACAAATTATTAGAGCTCGCAGTCTTTAGTCAATAGTTATGAATATATGTTATTAAAAATATCAATCTTTTGCGTTGTTCTCACAGGAAAGTTGTTAACCGGAACAGCTGGTCTGACTTTAGTAGCAGGTCAGACCAGCTGATTCTGACTTAGCTAATTTAAGCAGTGTATCGCAGGTTTTTTTTATTAGCCTGCATGTCATGCAAAGTGTTTTATATATATATAAAACAAAACGAACCAATCAGAACGAGTTGAACAATAAAAGAATAAAAAGAACAATCGATTCAGCTGTTATCCATAGTTATACTTGCTAATCACATAATTAGAAAGGTTGAATGATTAATTACTGTTTCAGTAAATGGTTAACAAGGATTCCTAACAGAATAGCCATTTCACCCCAGAAGCTTTTCTCTTTTCATTTGTGCTTTTGTACAAAAAACAAGTGAGAGCTGCACCTACAGCCACGCTCTTTGCTAAGTGTTGTGTTTTTGCTACGTTAACAGCGCTGGGTTAAATCCATAATATGCTCCTGCAAGGTCTGTAGCCACAGCTAAACGTACTCTGTTCCATCTTTTTAGTCACTGCTGTGGAGAAAAACAAAAACAAAAGAACAATCACTTCTTTGCTGTGGCAGCTGCACAATCACATCTATCCTGCTTTTTGCTAGCGGACTGCTTTTAGTAGCATCAAATGTTTGGTTTACGCCTCATGAGAGGTAACTGTGACTATAAGTTACACGCAGATCCTATAAAATCCATCACAGGAATTGCAGTAACTTTAAAAAGTGCAAAAAAAAAGGATTAATGATTGATTTGAGGACTAAAACTCAATTTATGATGAACAATCAATGGGAATTAATAGAAATTACACAGTGTACCTTTAAAAATGTTTGTAATGTAACTGGCAGCCGGTGCCAGTCCTGACACCTGCCTTAAAGAATGTGTTTGCACCTGGAAACAGGAAACCTAACACATAGAGAGACCACAGGCAGGAAGATAGCTGTTACATGCAGACAAGTACAGCGTGGATTGGAGAATTGGTGGACTCTTCCCCTCATCTGCTCTCAGCTTTTTCCTCTTTATGCAATTTTAAATACACAAAGAAAGACCCAAAAAAGTGCAATCTACATTCAACACTGAAAAACACCACTGATCAATAATCATTTGCACTTAAACGCACACCTGTGTGTGTACGATGCTTCAGTTCAGTTCTGTTCTGTTCTTGTGTGCATATCATCACAGATTAGTTTTTCAAACAGAGCTGTAGAAGTGCATACGTGCATGTGTGTGTGCGTTTTACCTCAGCGGGCACCGAAGTGCTCCCTGCCTGTGCACAGCATTAATGCACGACCTTGTCCAAGGTTAATCTGTCACTCTTGGTGTATATTTGCATTCATTCTTATCTGCACCTCACCACTCAACTGTCTGTCTGCCCCAGCCTCTGCTCAGACTTAATCGTCTTTGTACATTATAGATGAACCTCCAACAAAGCAGACACAGACACACCTGCGCATGCACACATATGCATCCACGCACGAACACACAGACACACTCACGTCACCAAAATCCGGCTTTCCTTTAGAACCCACTTCTTAACCACACCCAAAATAATTATTCCCAAACTGCCAATATTTACTTCACGTTTAATGTCTTGCTAGACATTAAGCTGACTGCTTCTCAAAAGTAATGCATTTATCACTGCATGGGGGCCAGCGCTTGTCTCTTCAGGCAGGCAGCAGCTTTATGCTTTCACAGGAACGGCACGGCGGGCGACGAGGTAACTTTTACCTGAGGAAACACGAGGCTGTCTTCTAATTAGAAGCGAATAGTTCTTCCTTGGCTAATTTAGAATAACGTGCAAAACAAACACTCTGGCAAAAGTTTGTATGCACAACAATTTAAAGTTGGATTTCTTTTGTCATAATGAGGCAGCATATTTGAACATAAACCACTTATTGCCTTACCTATGGGATATGGGTAGCACATTCTATAGGTATGTATGCCTTTCTATGTAACTAAAGCCACTAACAAAACTGGAACAATAGATTGATTAGCAGGTTTTTGAGTATTTTATTCCAAACTTAGCTGTGCAGCTGCGTCAGGTGCTGAAAGCAACACACGGTCGGTCAGTTATTCTCATATAACATGTATGTATGAACATATTTTGCCTCTAAAGCAACAGCTTCTAAGTAAAAGCGTTCTGTTTCCCATAATTGGGAAACAGAACCCAATGCAGGGAAAATGCTGTGTGACTGTGGGCATAAAGATCATAAGATCAACTTTGTGTACTTCCTCCCTGGAGTGGGTGTGGCTTCCTACGTTTCTTTTGGCCTATTTATCAGTAAGCTGTTGTGTTCCTGATCACCTATGGATTATAACCTCAGCTCTTCTTGACCCTCATCAGTGGCATAGTCGTTCAGGCCTTTGATTAGAAACTCTTTTCCTTCAAACCTTACTTGCTAATAGTTACAATGTTTGTCCTCCCCCATCGCTGATCTCTCTCCAGTGTGTTAACCTGCCCATGCAGGAAAACAATCTGCCTGTCCCACTTCCCACTCCACCCTGTTGGAGAAACTAACCTGTGATTAAACCTGTGGAGCCTCAGGGAAGAACTCACCAGAGTTAAAGTCTGTTGGATAAACTCACCTGTGTTGATTCAGAGCTCGAGACGAACCCTAAAAGGTCTAAACTAACTGTACAAGGAGATTACTTCGGATTGGTCACTTCCAAACTTGCCCCGCCTTTCTTAACACTTGAATTAGTTTAGATTGGCTCTGGTCTCTCCAGAACTTTTTCATCTCGTTTTTAATCGTTGACGTGTGAATACATTTCATTATAGTTGTCATCCTCCTGCAGTGGTTTTTATTTAGTTATTGTGTTGTTTTCATCAGAAAGAAAAAGGTTATTGATTAAGTGTTTGATGTAAGTTCAAAGCACAGTGCCACCCATTAAATAAGACTGCCAATCTAAAAACTAATATTCGAACCTGTTGTACTCAGTTGGAGACTGTTAGGTCTTCCACTTGCATCTGACAGTGAATCTCTTGAGAGTGAAAACCACAACAGTTATGGATTTTCATACAATTAGATTGATGTCATGCTTTTTTATGGCTACACATTTTCAGCTTTAGAAAAAAAGTTATTTAACATTTATTGTTCAAAATATTTATGACTGGGGTAAAGGTCAAAGCGAGGAGTATTATGAAGTTTAAAATACTAGAAAGTTGTGCTTTGGCATTAACTGACTTTAGATACAGTATCGAGCTGTGAAAACGGGCAGCTCACTACATTTTACTTCTGCTTCTGATCTAATCAAAATATTTCTATTCATCATCCTGCTTAAATACTAATATCTACAGAATGATGTGTTGTCACTTGGCATAAAACACAGACCCAAATTGTTTTTGCTAACAGCCGCCTACCTCATCTCAATCTATTTGAAGTAACAGAGCCATCTCCATGGAATACCCAGTATTCCTAGGAGGAAACTTTATGTGCCGCGTACACAGATGCACTGTACACAGAAAGGTTTGACTCACAGCCTTAAAGCTATGTTGTAATTCAACATCTTACCGTTTAACATGTTTGCCTATGAAAGCAGTTCACAGACTTACTCTGAAACACCATGGCAGCTTGTCTTGAGAATCAGCTGTTACCACAAAAACCCCAGCTGGCAACATCAACACTGATAAACAGAAATATGCACGTTTCATTTTAAAGTTACAGTACATGCAGAATGCACTCGCCATGAAATAAAAAGAAGGCAGTATAATAAGACGTGTACAGTAACACCACAAAGTGACTTTAACTTTACTTGATCTCCACGACTTCTAAAGCAGATCATCCTCACCAGCCGCCCTCCTAAGGCCACAAGCTCCCTGTTGTACTGTACGAGTATGACGTGGAGCACTGCCAGTGGACTGTTGTCAAACTCAGTGAGCTGTGTTGGGATGTCTGTGGGGATATGAAGGTCAGAAGTTGAGTCTCTCAAGTGGACATTGACTGATTGACTGACAGACATTCTCTATGCGTGTTTTTGCACAGGTGCACATGTGTGTGCGTGCGTGTGGGTGTCATCGCTCTTTTTCTCCATCTAAACTTTCCCCCCACCCTCCCTTTCTCTTTCCCTCTGGTCCAGAGCTGGTGACATCTTGACAGATTAAAACGCCATGTGCTCCAGTCCTTGGTTGGCCACACTGGTGAACCACAGGGACACGACTGTGAATCAATACAAGAAAATACTGACTCTGGAACAGACATCACCCGCTCGTGGCTCACATGGGAGTACCAGTTTTCTCCTCGCATGAACAGACACTGCACATACGAGTACTACCACAGAAATTATGATTCCACTCAGATACAAAAACATATGTTAAGTAATAGGGATTAATTGAGTGTGTCACTCAAAATGACAGCACACGAGGAGACTATAAGCGGCACGTGTGTGTTTCAGTCCATCATTTTGACTTTATGACTTTTAAATTGGAGTTTGCGTCTTCTTCCCACGTCTGCGTGTTTCGCTTCAGTTTTTTCCAGCTTCTCCCACAATCCAAAGACATGCATGAGGTTAGGTTAATCCGTAATGGTTGTCTGTTTCAATGTATTGACACATTGGTGTGTGACACAATGGTGATATATTTTCAGGGGGTACACTGATTCTCGCTCTGTGACAGCTGGGGTAGGCTCCAGCATGACAACCAGGATAAAGAGACAAAGGTGGAGGAATGGGTGGGTAGGCTCTTAATTTACAAATTAGATAGCATTTAAGATATCAAAAAAGCATTTGGGATATAGTCTATGGTCTGGATTAAGTTACTGCCTTACTTATAAAATTCAAAAAGTGACCTTCAGAAAGTTAAGTGCCAAATTTCAGAAAAAATGAACTGAAAAACTCTACTTTGTAAACACCTTTGCTGTAACCTCATCAGTAGCTCCTACTCTCCACTAGAGAGAAACGGCTGGACCTCAGCTCATCACGGAGGGCAGAGGGGCTGCTTCCATGCTTACAGCTACTCAAGATGCTCACTGCTTCCTTGCTGCAAATGAGCAAGGAGGTTGACCTGGTGAGACACTCACTGAAGCTCCTCAAAGAACCGGTTATGTAAATAACTCTGTGTTCTCTCTAAACACTGTTTGATGCCTCGTGTTGGTTAAAATACATATTCTGTCTTAAAATCTTGAGTCCAGCCACAACAGCTTGGAAAGTGAGCGAAGCACGTACAGCTGCTTTCGCTCATGTGAAGAGAAAGAGCAGGTATAAAACGACACCAGATCAACTGGTGAACGTTAC
>VURO01015967.1:33814-53654 GCA_015108175.1 Pelvicachromis taeniatus
AGGATTATGATGCAAGGGCACGCTTTCAAAATCCACACGCTCCAGTGCTCCAGCCTAGGCGAAAGATTGGCACTGAGGTGAGTGGGCAGCGAGGTGACAGTGGTGGGCGATGGCACCTTCCTGACTAAACACGACTTCGGGGCTTTGTTGTCTCCTTAATTTCTCCTTACACCTTTTCTGCATCTGGTTGATAACTGCTTCAGAGTTCCTTTAGGGGACAGCAGGGGTTTCAAGGAGGCTCCAACTTGAACCTCAAGCTATTGGATTTGTAGCTGCGCATTTTCACACCTTTTTGCACTATATCAGCTGGGATAGACCCCAGCTCCCTTGCGACCCTGAATTCGATTGGCATTTAATAAAAATGGATGAATGAATGGAGATTTTTACATGCACTGCATGAACACCAGCAATGCATTATCTTCTTCGTCCTGATTGGTAATCAGAGGCTTCAAACCTGCATCCAAGTCAGTGTTGTTTCTCACCATGAGGTGCTCCAATCGATCTGTTGAGCTTCTGTTGACCGACTAACGAACTCCCATGACAGCGGGTCAGCAGTATCACACCAGTCACTCTGACTTAGCCCAGGTTTTGCATGGGAGATCAGCACTATAGAGAGATCTGTAGAAGCCATAATAGGGTCAAAGGTGGGCTGATGACTACATCAGGTACTGAAGCGTTTGTTGCTTAGATCAAACTAATGTCTCTGTCACTTGCTCACTTTCTGACTCAGCTGACAGAATCAGTTCAGAATACTAATGTGATATATGCCCACAGTTATGTAAGAAGTCTTGTATTTTATAAACTGCTCTCGCGCATCAAAAGTTTGAAGGGTGCAGAAGGGCATCTGATCGTACAGTGTGTAAATAATAGTCAAGCAGTGGACACCGAGTTGCATGTTTGAGTTTCTATTTTATAGTGTGCATGTGTGTGTTTTATTTAATTTGGAGCACTTAAAGAATGTTTTGTCCATGCTTAAAAGCTAAGATTCGCAGTATACTGCAGATCATGACCTAAAACCTTAGTCAGTTATGACTTTTGATCCAAATAAGCTACAGTTTCTGCCTACACTTTTTCATTAAGTGCAAATGTTTTAATGCTGTGTTGTATTGATTTCTTCTGTACCGTTTGGTTGAAAGCAGTTGCATCTTTTTCTTTCTTTTTTTTTAGCTGTTTTTCATTCCTTCTTACCGCATACATCCATCCATCCATCTTTCCCACAAAAAAAACTCAGGCCTGACTCAACACTTCTGATTACTGATCTTGGGCTGAGTATCAGTACAAAATTGCTCCTGTATGTGTGCACTTTACAAGGGTTGCAGGTACTTACTGGTAGCCCCGCCACCTTCCTGCAACAAACACCTATTGTACTGGATTTATATTTTTTTATATTAGATGCATATACCTTTTTAGTTTTTGTTGCTTTTTTTCCAAGAGTCTCAGTGGTTTGGTGCCACCTTACTTAACAGAAACTTTGAAATTCTACACTGAGGTCTACAAGTCAGCTGCTCTTGAATATTCTTAAATCCAGCCTTAAAAGCAGAGGCAGTAGAGCCTTTTCTCATACAGTAAGAGCTGCCCAGTCACTCAGTCATTTTAAAACACTCTAAAAAAAGGCCTATTTTCACCCACTTCTTATCCAAACACAGTCTTATTTACTTTGCTTGACTTTATATTTTTTTAATCTACATTTATTGTTGGTTTAGTGACTCTTTTGTATAGTGTAGTGTATGTAAAGTCAGTGTTGAGGAGTAACGGAATACATGTAGCAGCGTTACGTATTTAAAATACAAAATATGAGTAACTGTATTCCATTACAGTTACTGTTTAAATAGGTGATCATTTGAATACAGTTACTTTGTTGAACTAAATGGATTATATGGCGGTCTTTTCTTGTTTCATATGTTAAGCTGCCCCCCCCTCTAATTTTGGTAATTCCACACATTACTGGAAACCCAAACAAAACACGCAATAAGGGGCTCTAATGTAAGCGTCCTTTTAATGTTGGTTACACAATGGAGCTGAAGCCAGCATAACAGAGCCAGCAGTGCACGGGCAGGAATGCATTTCTTACTTGGAAATTGTGACACACTTTATATTTAAAGAAGAAAGTGCGAAATCTCTGTTTGCCAGCAACCAATCTGCTCTCAGCGTCAAAAGACTCCAACCTAAAGAAACATTGGAAGTAAGCTCTTTTTAAAAAAAATAACATTAGCCAACTGCAACTACCTTATTTTAGTTGCGGTAGCTACCTGGGTTATGTGCTACATCAGTATCTTCGATGTACTATTTCTGTGTGATTTATTACTAATACTGAAGGCTACTCGCCACTGAGCTAAAATTGTTAGCTGTTAGCTGAGGCTAGTTCTTAAACTGTTAGACTTGATGGATAGCATTAACAACCTGCTAGCTGCAAATAATAATGTGCAGTTCTGAAAGCAGTCTATGAACTAACCTCAGCTAACACCAGCTAACAATGTTAGCTCGGTGGTGAGTAGCCTCATAGCTGGACTGGTCGGTATGCCCAATGGCAATTTTTTGTTTTTATGGGCCGATGGATTATTATTATTTTTTTTTTGTAAGGGTATAAACAATGAAAGGTGTTGGATTGGCCAATTGGTCATGATCGACTCTGGGCTGGACCAATTACAGCAGAGGAGGTTGTATGCACCCGCCCCCTTGCTTAGCAATCTTATAGATGAACTAAAGAAAATGGAGAACAAAAAAAGGAAAGGAGCTGCAGAAAAAAATTGGGAAAAAATACAAAATTGTTTTGTATTGTTTTGGTAAATAAACCGTTTATGAAAATATCACTAAATCTGTCATTTATTAATTTTAATATTAATTTCATGATCATGTCTCACCTCTAGTCTTTTGGGTCTTAATTTTAATTTCAGGTTTCTACCATGTGTTGTAGATAGTTCAGGAGGTTAACTCGACCAAGCAGTCTTTTTGTTTCCGCTATGTACTGTTTAATATCCAGAATAGGGAGGATGGTGTTGGTTTAAGTTTATTAGATTGATACATATATACCAACAAGGCAGTGCACATCAAAGCGGTTGTTTTCATTCAAAGGCTTTATGGCTTTTCCTATACTGCCTGGTGGGCCGGCCTCTAGTCAAAATGCCCGGGCTGATTTTTTGTCCCAGTCCAGCCCAGTAGTAATGAATCACACAACAATAGAACATTCATTTATTTGTAAAAAAGCATGACAATTTACTAAGTAATCCAAAATAAACTTTGCTGTTAGAAACAAACTGAAGACATTTCATTTTTAACTGTTTACTGTATCCCCACACATTTAGAAGATTATTAGGAAACCAGAAAAAAAAAAGTTTGTCGGAAGTCTCTTTGTGATCCTAACAGCTTTGTGTATCATACTTAGCATTTACCTTTTCTGGTGTGCTCAAATAAGGCTGCTTTCTCCTAAATGGAATGCTGGACAAAGAGTGGCCCTGACTGTTGTGTCTTTATTGATTCTGCCAGGGTGCCTGAATGTGATTAAGGGGATTTAAACTCAAGCCTGCTGACGCAAATTATGGCCGGAGGTAATATAATGTCCAGATGAAGTAGAGAGATCCATCCCAACGGGGAGGTGGCCCTCTCTGACCCTGCGTGGGCCCAGGCAATTAGCATTGGCAAAGTGCAACTCAATAACAAAATCTCCAAAATGGAGGAAGTGCTTGCATGGCTAACCCTCTCTGTCTCACAGAGGCCCCAAACCCTCTTTTTAGGAGGCCATTGCGAATGCAGGTCAGGGACTTGGAGAAAGCCAAGCCAAGCTGCCATCAGTCTAGATACTGGAGATGTCTGGACAGCCGCCAAGTGGAGAATTATGTTAATGTTTGTTCTAATAATAAAATGCAGTTGAATACATTAATATGTCAATAGATATGACATGTTTTTTTTTGTCTCCCCACCATATGCTGTTTGGAAGAGCACAGAAGGGAGACCACTGATGTTCAGAAATTCTGTGAATGTTGAATGTATAGTCTGTTTTAAGTTTACACATAAATATACATCACAGATTTTTGTTCACGTGTCCTTGACTTGTGATTTTTATGTCCATAAAATGCAATGCAGAGTGCCGGCCATTTGGAAGCCAGAGGCTGATAAATAAGCTGCTGAATGTGCTTAATTTTAATGCATACTGTATGCAGAAAGCACACATGCAGTAGCTGCCTTCATTGGTATAGTGTGTCCACCTCATTAGTCTATTCCTAGTTCTAAACGCCAGTGTTTGATGTGGAAAATGCTCCGACCATGTGTTGGGGCTTGTAATAATGAATCTTTCATGCAGGTTGGGCCCAAATGATCCATCAATTCCGATTAGATTGTAATTACTAGGGTAGAAATATATTCAAATGAGTTCATTATCAGTCAGATCAGGAGCAGACTAACCCAGTTTGTCTATTTACAACAACTTCAAGTGTTTATGCTGCAATTTAAGAGAATACTACGGCAGTTCTAGCAGTTAGGCACGCATATGTCTTAATGCATCATTTTAGCCAATTAGCTGAGCGCTCGTCAATCTCGCATCTTTCCTGTGCTGCTGCCGATGTTGCTTTAATTAAGCCTTGGTCTAAAAAGATGGTTTCCTACCGGTCCCAGGGAGTTCAGAGTGCCAGGTAGATAAATACATGGGCTGACCAGATCATTCACTTTCTTTCTCCCTCTCACCGCCAGCGCTGGTTTCCATTTCTGCAGGTCACTGCTGAATGACTGCAGATTACATCGGCTACTCTGTGATGTCTACGGGGAGGAGGCCATCAGGCTGAAATGACACGGGGTGGTGACAGGCGGTCCGCTCACTGACACCCACTGACACGACTCCCATTCATGGCAGCTAGCCTCATGACATTAATCTGATTCTAGTCTGTAAGGGGACTGTTTTGCACCCACCAGTCTCTACTAAAAAAGGAAATGACCAACAGGGCAAGCCATTCTTGCATAACCTGCAGGTATTTCAGAGGAACCCGATGAATATTTTTCTTTCTGCCCCTTGAGGTCATCGTGCAGACACAGATACAGTGTGGCATGCAATGTGACTTTTCCCCTGTATCTTATTTACCCACAAGCACCTCCGCCTTGATTCAGTTGGTTTATAAGGTGTGAATTTATAACTTTAATCAATTAAGAGGTTGATAACAGTAAGTTGCTGAGAGAACATAGCATAATGGATGCGATGGCAAGCGCTTTAAACTGATAATAAATGCGTTCAGTTTGGCCTCAAATTTCCCCCCCTGAAACTGTCTTTTTGGAAAGTGCAGGTTTTTTGCTACAAGCTCATTGGCTTTCCCAAGCAAGTGCCTTTGTACACATTTCCCACTAGAAAGCTCTGTACTCATTGCTGGTGAATATGCCTGCAGATCCCCCACCCCATAGGTAATGTTCTCATCATTGCCATGACTTTTGGCTGACACATTTTTTGCCCGGCTAATGGTGTAAGCCATCAGGGAACACAGCGTATCCCTTCAATGAAACTCACCCTCCGACCACGTAGCTGTGGGGCAAGCAAGGTGAAGATGAATTGGGTCAGCTCACTTGTTTAGAGACGAGAGACAGGCCCCTAATTGGATATCGTCTTGCTCTCTTTCCCTAATTAGCGCTGCATTGCTTTATGAACTGATATTAAGATGCGCTAGAAATAGTGATTAGCTAAAGGTTATTACCAGCCAGGGGCACATGGACATAGAGCATGCTGGGCAATGTAATGACTGCACATGGGTTTGTTTATTTTGGCTTAGCTGTTCACTTTTACTGTAGGTACAGCTTTTGCACAACAGATGTTTTCGATGCTGATTACTTGCCTCAGATTCACCATGCTAAATTATATGATTATAATATTAATTAGGTTTCAGATCTAAGAATGTTCCCAGCCAGCAGTGGGCAAAAAAAATAAATACCACGAGCTGGTACATCGCAGTCACTTTATTCCACTCTCTATAACAATCTATTGATCCTGGTGCCACTTTACAACGTTCATTACAGTTATTACAAGTTATTCTCCGTTTTCCCAGAAAATGTCAGAAATCCTGTCCTCCAGACACCAGACATCAAACCACAACATAACATTTATAGAAACATAACATTTACTCTCATCTCTAACACAACCCCACCGCCGGCTGTCAGCATTGTGGACTATGAGAGATTGCAGTTCAGACAGCCCTGGCTGCAATGGATGGTATTATTAGGAAAATGAATGTGTTCAGAGAAGAAATATTTCTCAATTACCATCAAATGATTATTTTCTTACATTAATATTTAAGCAGCAGTTTACTGAAGCATTTTGATTAATTATTGTATATGGGGCAAAACATTCATTAACCAGCTGCTTATTTTCAAAATAAAACGCAAGAAACTAGCAAAGATTAATAAGTCCTGTTTTATTTTGCGCAGTCCAAAGTCATATTATTTTATTATAGGTGAATTTAAAGTGTGGAAACGGAGGCATTTGTGATATTTGAGAAGCTGACATCATAAATGGTCATTTTTGCTTTATCTGCATATTATTACACAGAATCTATGATTTTGACACCTGACGCCTTCTGAGACATTTGTTTTACGCTTTTGACGGGTTTGTCTGAGCAGGCTTTGGTCACATTTAGGTAAAGGAAGAACAGACAGTGTGTGATGCAGTCTGGAAACCAGGCATCTGAGAACAGTTTGTCTTAAAGATTTGGCTTTTTCAGAAAGTCTTGGCCCTGATATTTCCTTGCCATACTGGAAGCGCTGAAATATTTACTGCCGTGCCCCTGGTCGAGGCTATCAGAGGATAGCTGATGGGTTCCTAGATTTGGCAGATGCTCGTAATTGCTTGTCTGATAACATTTTCAGCTGAGATTGTAGAATCTGTTTGGCGTTTCAGCATTCATAGTTCATTCTGTTTTGAAGCTTTAAATAGTTCTTCACAGCTTTGTACGTAAAATAATCAGCCAATGAAGACCTTGACTAAATGCATTTACTTTACACCACTGCCCTTTATGTAACAAACATCTTTCTAACACAATCAGCACACGGAGCTTGACACTATGACACATAGTGGATTGTAAAGCGATACACTGCCGTTTAATTTCAGGTACAATAGTTAAATACGTTAAATATGTGACTTTTCTATTCCCAGCAGAGTCATTTATCATGCTGCCGAGGCAATGTGCTAGCAGCTTTGATGCAAGGTAAAGACTTCGCCCTGATAGCGAAAACCTTTGCTGTGATCACTGCTGACGCCGATTATCATTCGCAGCTTCCACGTTGGACCGCACAAATCATGAGGTCGTAATATCACGGCGAGCTCGCCGCAAACGTACACTCACATGCAACGGATGAGAAGAAGACAGCAGGGTTTATTCTGAGAATCAATATTGCAGGACGGTCTGTTACAGTTACAGAACCAGACACAGTCACAGTGTTGAAATCCAGGCTACAAAAACCCATCTGTTTACTGCTGACTGTACACAAACAATTCTTTTTATATCCTGTGCGTGTGTGTGTGTGCGTGACTGCAAGAGAGAAAAGTGCTTTCTGAAAAATGTATTTGATGTTGATAGTCAAAGTCAAATAAACATGCTGACATTGCAACAGAGTTTATCTGCACGCGCACACACGCACACGCGCGCGCAGAGCAAGAAATGTCTGTTTCTCATTCTACCGTTGTGTCCATCTATGTTTTGTTTTTTCTCCTCCTTTCAGCAATGTGGGCTTTCATGTTAAGCTCAGAGCATGCAGTTTTCTAGTTCTCCAAAAGAGGACAGTGTGGAACATGTTGTCATCTCCAGGGAGAGCAATGCACACAGAGACTAACTTGGAGAACAGGATTGGATTGTGTTCTGCGTAATAATTTGAACAAAGACAGCTATATTAGCTGTATTTTCATTGTTTGCAACATTTTTGGCCTTGGCTTGCATTCCTTTATTGTTTCAAACAATCCAAGTTATTAAAAAATACTTATATATGTTCTTTGCTTATATTTCTTTGTGTTTTTATTTTGCAGGAAAGACTGAGAAATGGATCTAGAGATGAAAAGAAAACAGGGACGGTGTATCCGCATCTACTCCATGATTAAACAACCCGCCGTTTCAGGTTTTATCCTCTTTTGTTTGAGCTCCGATTCTCTCCCGTGCTCTTTGAGCTCATTTTAGACACAGACAGCGTAGCGCGGTGAGACATTATTACAATAGCGTGTCACTCTGCCCTGCATATTCAGCAGGCAGAAAATCACTACGAGGTGGAGGGTGGGGGAAAAAGAGAGAGAGAGAGGTTGATGGCTGAAGACAAAGTGAGAGAGAGGGGAGAAGGTGATGCGGGGTGTTAGAGGAAGTGAAACAGACAGCTGTGTGAAGCTCACAGGAAGAGGCAGCAGCCAGGGGAGAGATGTTGCATGCCGGGGATGTGAGCCGTTCTGACACATGGGTAGCAAAGCGAAAAGGGCCGACACAATGGAGAGAGGCAGAGAGCACTGGGAGGCATCATGATTTACAGTAGGGCTATAGCCACTTCAGGTTTGCTGTGTCTCCACAGCTAAAAGCTCAGTGGGGATGCATTCATTCAGTTGAATGGAGCCTTCTATTCCCCCACCGACTCGCTGTCATTGTTCTCGATTTCTGGAATGTATAGGAGTTACAGTAAAAGGTCACTTATTGAAGCAGGCGACCATGGATGGAATTTGAGTGGATCTAGACTCGCTCGAGTTTTATTTTACTAGAGTAGAACCTGCATGATAAGCTGTGAATCCTTTGGTTTGAATTCTACACGACAAACTCAACATTATCCGTTGCCTTATTCCTTACTTTGGTCTTTCTACTTGAAGGAGAGGGAATGGGATTGATGCAGCACCAGTCATGAGTCTTTATGAGTGTTTTTCAGTGTTATCATTACGCATCACATGATCGCTTGTGTCATTTCTTATGCAGAGCTGACATTTGTGATGCTTGCGATGACCTTTACATGTCAGCTTTACGTTAACTCACGTTTTTTTTTCAGTCATCTACTTCCATTCATCTGCTTAATTTCTAATCCAAGTCAGAGTCACAGGACTCAGACTTCAGTTATTCAAAAAAAAAAAAGCTTACAAGTACAACAGATTTCTCCGTAAATATTCAAAGAACTATTATTCAAAGAAACCCAGCAGCAATATTTGTAGATCTGGTTCTATTTTCGATTTGCACCGTGAATAGAAAATTATCCTCTTGCATTTTTAAATATGCATGTAGCTGAATAACCTTCCGATGAAAACAAAGTGTTAGTCTGTGTTTGTAAGAATACAGAAAAATATGAATGCTTTCAGTTTTGGTGAATCCAAATCTTCAAGCGTTCAGTCGGTCATTGAATGATAGATGATGCTTGATGTTAGTGGGGCCTTAAAAGTCTCTTCAGGAAGAAGTCAGTCTACTGATCACACATTATATTATATTAAACACAGTCTTACAGACCTTGATTACTGACTCTCGTAAGGCTGAGAACTCATTTTCTATATACATCTGGTGTCTAAGGACGCATACTTTTTAAAATAGCTTTTACTATGTATATTTTTTTGTCTAATACAAACATGTCTAATATATTTGTGCATCTTCCTTCCCAGCAGGTGCTAAATTTTACTGCCATTATGACTCAGTCACGCAAAATCAAATAATAACTTCCATGCAAATAGGTAAAAATTGTGGTTGCCCGGTGACCGCAACTACATTTATTTTTTTTTTTGCATTATGCGACTGATTGCACGTAGTTGCAGCAATCGGTTGGTCGCACAAAGGTCTAGTGTGTGACCACTGTGTGACCAGATCGACCTCTTGGCGACCACTTTCCACCACAAGGTGACTGCGCAACTCATCTGGTGGAAGGTAAAGTGTCGCCAAATAACTACCCGCTGACTTGGACTGACAGCAAAAACAGTCCCCGTCTAGTTTATAAATGCAGACGAATTGCGAACACGTTGCAATTTATATGAGTCAGTTTTCAGGATTCTGGTTGTGATGCTACATGGTTGCCAAGCACCTTGCTTTCATACAGTTAAACTGCAGTTAAATCGCCATCCTGTAGCGACTATGTCAGTTGTATTTGTTGAGGAAATTTTAAATATCTGTGAAGTTCTGGCTTAACTCTGAACGTAAGTAGTTAATGTGAACATCTGTGTATGCAGACAGCAGTCATTTGCAGCAGATTGATACGTTTTCTTGAATTTTCTTTATTTTGGTGTCGCTGTTGATCACAAACAATATCACAAATTGCACAAAATCACTCCATTTAGTCCCAAACTGGTAGCAGACTGCTAGCAGACTGACTCCATGTTATTGGCATTTCACCATCTTGATTCACCGAAGTTGCTGTGAGGATGACAACAGACAGCGAGTGGTCACAGATGTGGTCTCCATCTTTGAAGTAACCATTTGATTACAAGTTTGTTGTACACAATTTTAGTCATGCCAACCTCACCAGAAACTTTTATTACCCCCTCCCTAGTTCGAATGCTGTTTTTGATATGCTAATTAGACAATTGCAGCAAATATTAGTGCAGTATATGCAGTTTCAAGTGATAATCAGTGATCTCAGGTCAAAATTGCTGGTTGTAGGCGGTGGAATGGATGTACTTTGGTCCTAATTACATTGTTTTTTTTGTTTGTTTATGACTACTGGAAAGCATCAAAGTCTAAAAATTTCGGATGCTGCACACAGGGACTTTAATTTACCACATGCATTTCAGTTCAAAGGCATTAGGCTGTTAAGATTTTAGTTTACAAATATCCTTTGTGCTGGAGGGTTAAAAAAAATGACACATTTCATGAAGCATGAAAATGGTGGTAGGTGTTTGAGTCAAGGGAAAGAAAACATTCAAAAACAGACATCAAAGTTTGCTGACCAACTGACACGGCTGCCATGCTAATTCAGTATCGCTGGTTGGAAACAGATGATATAACAGGCAGCATTTTCATTACTTGAAATCTGGCTCTTAGAATTAATACATTATTTATTCTAATATTAATATATTCAAACTGCAGCTCTGGACAAACTGTGGGCAGGGTTTTTTTCTTTCTTTCTCACATCAAAGTTTCTTTTGTTGTTACTCTATAACTCCACATTCCGGCACAAAACAGGTTCACTGCACATTCATACATGCATGATGAGACAGTCCTGACAAACATACATGCCAAGTAAATTGGTAGCCTGCCAGTAGCCTCAAGTTGGAGATTACTACTGATATCGCCTGACTTTGAATATCGCTGGTGTTCTTGGCAGCCAAGTCATGTGTTCATAATGCTACACCATGCACTTATCACTGCCCTTTCAAAGACTAATAAAGCAATTAAGAGCTACTTTGCAAACAGTGCTGTAGCTATGACAACATCAACCCCACGGAACCATGTGGACGGACCTCGGTGTCCTCGGAGAAATCAATGAGCCTGTAATCTGAAGTTCCTATACAGCCCCCTGCACCCTGGCTGCAGTATTGAGTTATTGGTCCCCATTAATTACTGGGAGTGTGACCTGGTGTTGTAGAGGTGGACGCTCAAGGAGCTTCGGCTTGTTTTTAATTGCTACTCTGTTTTATTCTGTGACATGGTGCCAAAAGATTAGGCATAGATTACCTTTTTGGGAAATCTGCCAAGTACTGATATAATATATTAGGAATGTTTGCCACAACAGAATGCATTTACACTGCATGTGAAGACTTAGGAGCAGGACTGATAAAGCAGCAACAGCATTTAAAATGACACGGTAATGTTTGCAGCTATTATATCACAAATGAAATCAATGCTGCGCAAGGCCCTCTTGACTGTGTGTACAGTGGTTGCCTGCCTTGGGTTAGTTTCATAGACTGGATATAAGAGCTGGACATATTCACGTTGATGTCACCCATGAGTTTGTGGACTATTTTTTATTTTTGAGCCAGAATTGACCGTATGTGGCCTAAGTTATCAGCTAATGATTGCAGCTTTGCATAGGAGCAGCATCCATGGCGAGCAGAATGGGTGTAGAGCACAGACACTGACACCTACTTATTAGTGCTAAGTAACACACAAATGAAACACTAGAAATGCATTTACCAACACTGGTGCACAAACTTGATGGGCTTTTAGTACAATTAGTGACATAGGAAGCCACATTACTTGTCAGCTAATTGCATTAAAAAGGCTCCAAAAGGCACAATACCACAAAGAGTTGAAAGGTCCAGTTCAGTGACTTATATCTGATGAGACGGTGCCTAGCTGACACCTGGAGATAGCGCTACCTGTAAGTCAACATGGCCACACATTGTAGGATATATAAAAAAGTAGAAGTGATACTCCTTGCAGCTTTGTCAGGAAAAATTATGGTGGCCTTGAGAGATCCAGTGATGGAAACACCAGCAAAAGCTCCTGCAAAAGCACACGCATTAAATAAATAAAATCTCACACGACACAACAGATGTGTTTTTGGGGAGGCAATAGCAAACATGTACGTACAGTGTTACATGAGTCATATGAACTGTGGGGCACACCGCTTATTTAAAAAAATAAATGAGTGAACTGTAGCACCACCTTTTTCGACACAAGAAGAACTCAGGTGAATGTCAGCAACCAATTTGCTTAAAAATATGTTTTGCGACTCGAGTGAAAACAAAAGTGTCACATCTGTGAGACACAGTAAGTGACGTCTCACTGATGTGACTAAATGAAAGAACCTGAATTCTAGAAGGTAAAAGCAATCGTGTGGGGTTTACTGGGTATGCCTACTACAAATCTGGTGAGTGCTGGTAATCTCAAAGTTGGACTGTTGAAGGTGAATTGCTTGTGAAGAAAATACTCCAAATGAGTGGCTTCAAAGTCAGTGGGCTTGGAAATCATAGACATGTGACTGATCCATGCCGCAGACAACTGAAGCAAACTGAAGGACAACATGATCAAGTCACTGAAGAACTTATGTTCGACCATTGAGTTGTTACCACTTATGGAGGAGGAATTACCTGGTGAGGAAAGCGAAACAGATGGAGAAAGAAGCCAAGATCATGATATCTCCTTACAGTATGCAGCAGTTTGTGTAAAACTGTTCTTTTCCATTTCGGTCATTGTTTTGATCTCGAACAATGAATAAAATAACAGTAAAAAATACATTACCAAATCTTTCTGTCCCCAAAAACGTATTTCGAGATCTCTATTTCATACAAGTCATTATTTCCCTTCATCCTTCTGCCTCATTTAAATCCTTTGACCTGATCATCCACACGCTTACGATATCTGCCTCCTCCTCTCTGCTCTCAATAAATAACAGCAGCTAGACCAACACAGGCGCATCTGGATGGTCTATTGACCAGGTCGAGGCATAAGGTGCCGTGGATGTGCTGTTAAGCTAGCGACAAGCCCGAGCCCTCAGAACACTAATTCCTACCACTCACATCCAAAGGAAATGAGATGTTTACAGTAAATGGGGCACTTAGCAGCACCCGCAGTGTTCAATATTGATTTAATGAATCGGATTTGTAAATATGAGGAGTAGTGTCAGCTTTCCGTTCGGCGGAATAACTACTGCCACACAAAGGAGACGCTGGAAGGAGAGAACGGGGATGATGATGGTGAACTCGAGTGCTGCATTTTATTATTTCAGTGTTTCCTCAAACATACAGGTGTTTTAAACAGTTTGGATGGATGCATAAGTCTGGAGCTGTGTAGAGACGACGTGTCCGGCTTCTTTAGGTCAGGTCAGGGGAATACATCCCAATAAATTGGGATTATTACAAAAGTTTCAGCTTTAACAATGTTTGGTTTAATGGTCACATTTTGATCAATAACGCTATTATCACCTCCCAGTGTTCTAAACAAACTGACAGGAAGCTCAAACGCCACAATTAGCTCACACTATACCTGCTTTAACATTAAAGAAGCAATTACAGGTGGCGTTTAGAAGGCCTGCGTGCGATGGTTTGAGCCTGCAGAAAGTTGTGAACTCAGATACTCTTATACGTTCGCAAGCAAATCTTAGCTTCAGACTTTTTAGTGGCCATTGATAAATGCTAAAGCGATAAGCTTTGTTTGAATAGGACGTGTCAAAGCCCTCCTCGAGGCGGTGAAACCGAAACAATTAGGCAGCCGGAGCTCTTAAAAGCTTAGAACAGTAAACCGGGTGAGCGAAAGCAGGTATGACAGGGAAATGTGAGGAGTCACCTATTTTGCTAGTCCTTTGTGATCACCCTCGCCTTGATCAGCACACCGTGAACTCTTGCACTGCAGGCAAGGGAGATACAACTCACCACTTAAACTCATGGACTTTGAAATGCGTCTCAGCTCGTGCTACTGCTTTAACTTCGATCTTCTTTTCTTCGCGGGAAGAGGCAACAGGAAAGGAGACGCGCTGGGATCCATTTCAAATTTTAATTAGTTGTGTTTTGTGAGAGTACCAGACATACATTCAGACCAGCATTATCCTTTCAAATTTTTAATTAACAGCTGCCTCTTGGTTTCACCACATCAAAAGGTTGGCGTGTGTAATTGCGCCAATGTGTGTCTGTGAGGGTTCTGAGTGTAAATGTGTTTGAAGCTGTCTGTTTTCCAGAGCAAAGGTGTGCGAAATTTTAATACTCAGCATACTGAGTGCTGGATGTATGTCAAAAAAAGTTTACAAAGTGTCAGGTAAGAATGAGGAAGGGACACAGGAGGGAAAGGTCTTTAATACTTCATATCATATGAGTATTTTAGAGTAGAAAATATTGCCTTGTGCTTTTAAATATCTCTTAAATATATTAAATATACAAGAGATATTTATATATTGAAGCAACATAAACAGAGAAGAAGTGTTTACTACTTAAGCATAAGTCTGTTTTCTGCTAAAAATGTGCATCTCTGCACAAACTGGGCTCAGTTGAAAAAGTTAACTTCATGGAGCAGATCAGTCAGTGCATATTTGGACTAACTGTTAGCGCAAAAGCAGTGCGTTTGAAAATAGTAACATTCACAGCCGTCATTCCTGCATATTATTAGAGAGCGTAGGATACAGAAGTGTATGACATTGTCTCCTGCCAGTGCATGCTGACAAGTCGTACTCAAGAAAACTCAGAAACTAAATCAGAAAGTTTTATCTCCCTATAGATTTGAAGCTATAAAAAAATAGAGAAGAAAATATACAGTCCTGTGAAAAAGAAGGTTTTGGCAAAACTTTATTTTTTCACAGCACTGCACAGAGTCCTGTGAAGAAGGAAGTTTGCACAGGATCATGTAGTCCTGTGAAAAACTAACCACAAAAGGGTAAGTAGCACCCGGGCGCTGATAATTGGATCTGTTTGGACATGCTTGATTAATAGACCATCATAACTGCGGGGACCTCTATAAAAGCAGAAGTTTGTCTGGAATAATGGAACATTTAGGTGTGTGTACATCATCCCACGGCTGGACATTTCCCCCTAAGGTGAGATTGTGCAATGGTCAGAGAAACTATAAAAAATCCTAGAGCTACATTAGAGACTCCACAGGCCTCAGTTAGCATGTTAAATGTTAGTTATATGGCAGGGCACGACCATGGCGGCACAGCAGTTTGCCAAGCTGGACCTGAACAAACCACAATGTCATGTGGACATTCTGTATGAGACCAAAATGGAGATGTTTGGCATTTATAGGACCTGAGGACGTTGCAATCATTGAGTCGACCGTGAATTCCTGCGTATGCCTCTGTATGTATTCTTTGAGCCAAATGTGAGGACATCTCTCTGATAGTGAAACTGGGTCATGCAGCAGGACAATAATCCCAAGCACAGCAACAAATCTACAACAGAAAAAGGCTGAAAAAGGAAAGAATCAAGGCACAATAAAGTCCAAACCTCAACTCGATTGACATGCTGTGGTTGGACCTGTAGAGAGCTGTGCAGAGATGAATTCCTGCAAACCTCAAAGCCCTGAAGGAAAAGAAAGAAGTGCGGGCCAAAGTTTTTTTGACAATGATGTGAGAAACTGATGAAGTCATACTGAAAATGATTCTTGCCTGTTATAGTAATATTTTTTGTTATTGCATGTAATCATGATGTATACAGGGTTTATTTTTTCACAGACTGCTTTAGCATTTTGGCTCAGGTTTTATTTAACAAATAACGACGAGATGTAATATGTCATGTGCTGTTGCTCATCTCAGGTGTTAAACACTGCTAAAGGCAGTTATAAGAGCTACTGGATCACAGGGTGTACTCAGGTTTTCCGCAGGAGTGCACGGAGTCCTGTGAAATCTTTCTTTTTCGCATGACTGTAATGGAAGCAATTTGCTCTATCTTGACTAAAATAAGATGGTATATGTCAGTAACTTAATGAGACAGAGTCTGTATGTGGGAGAGATTCTGTCAAAAAGCACATTATAATCCACAGAAACAGGCTGATTGATTGAAATTTATGGATCTCACTGGAAATGTACAGAAACTAAAGGCCACGCATTGAAGACCAGCACTATTTTGAGAGTGTATAAAGCTCCAAGTGTACAATGAATTTGCAGGATGTATCAGATATATCGTCATTAAAACCAATGAGAAAAAAAAGATACAGAACAAAAACACAGCAAGTGTCATGTAACTTGGCCCACTAAATTAGTTATAACATGCCTAATCAATAAACTAGAAGTAGGACTTCATGTTGGACATTAAAATCAAGCCCAGTGCTTAAAAGTATTTTCCTCTCATTGCTGGCTATTACGGCTTGATATTTGAAAATAATGAACTCGTGCGTTTACCCGAGGGTGCAAGATAATTATAGGCCTCACTATTTCTGACTCCCTCCTGTACCAGCAGGAGACTGTCTTCATTAGGACACACTGACCAAGAGAAAACGACTGACCTTTCTAGATTTCCCTCCAAAAATACTTTTTTCTTCCTCTTTTTTTTTTCCTTTTGCCCTTTACATTTTTTTACCCCAGCCCAGTAATTGACTTTGAGTCTCTTTAAAGTGAAGATAAATTAACAAATACAATGGAAATTCAACACATTAACCAACTGCAGAAAAGAAAATGTAAAACAAATGTCCAAATGTAAATGTCCAGTTGACAAAACTGTCATAAAAACAAATAATTTTCTAGAAAATTATGTTTTTTTCCCCCTTTTTTAATGCAACAAACTGAAATGACTGAAGGATTATTGCTTTTTTCTGTTTAATCTCCCGAAATCCAGAGCTCGATCACACGACTAATTACAGAATGCTAAGGTTAAACATGCTAACGATGGTTTTATTCAATTGCGGACATTTTTGGCACAATGACTTTTTTTCTGATATTCCTTGACAACCTAAATTAAGGCCCATCATACTTGAGTTTCATATCCTCAGAAAGAAAAAGTAAATTAAAAAGTATTACAGTTAATACGATTACACTGGCACATCTAAAAAAAAACGAGAGAAAAGCTTTGCTGAAGCTCGTAAAACAAGTACGTCCACAATGCTTGACACAAAATAAAAAATGTTCTCATTTCCTATATGCATTGTAAGACTTTTATGACTTGTATCAACATTACATTATGTTTGCATTCCCCTGTCATGCAACATGTTGTATCAAAAAAAGAGAAATTGCTGATTTTTGTGAGTAAATTCTTGTACGACACACGTCTTATAAGAGTTAAGCAATAACTTTAATTCATAATGCTCTCTTTTATTTTCTAAAAGGAAAAACTAAATTTTTACAAAGTAGTAGGAGCCAAATAAATAAGGACAGAAGAAAAGCAGAAGAAACACACCACAGACCAGCTCAGTATTATTGTTAGGGGAAGAGCCAGCTCTTTGAAGGTGACTCTGAGCTGGCCTTAACTATAGGCACTGGTCAGTGTGTTGGGCTTGTTCAGTAAAATTGCTCTAACCTTATAATTCCCCATCTCCCACATGCTGTTGCACTCTCTACCATAAACTGAAGTACCAATTTTATTCAATTAAACTTTTATCACAAGCCCGTGGCTGCAATTTCAGTCTGTGCCAATGTGGAGTTGTTTAGGTTCTCCTTTAAATCCAGGCAGCAAATGGATCAGCTTTGTCTGTTTGGAGTTTAGTTTGTTTGTGGACAATGCCAGGCATGGGGGATGCGGTGTGTCTATATGTAGTCCAGATGAATTAGCATCCCTCTGTACATAATTGTAAGCTTGATGCTGGAAGGTTTGATCCTGTGCTGACTGAAGCGGCAGTAAAAGGTTGGTGATGTGGATATATTTCAAAGACTGATTCGTCTCTTAAATGTTGCCATTATCAGTGTTTGACAAATACTGTGGATGTTTCTTTTAACACCCATTTGAGGCAACAGGTGACACAGTGTTGAGAATTATTAGGCCTATGCACACTGATTTCATCTACCCCTCATTCTTTATTTGTACTAGACACAAGAGGTGATCGTGGTGGTCTTCATGGAGGTTTAGTCAGTTTTGCTGTTAAGTTGAGCTTAAACTTTGAATAGTCAGTCTTATAAAAGTGGATCTACTTCTACCTGACAGAAAAATGAAGCCACTGGCAATCAGACACTTTCCAGATGGTGTTGCATAGCTGATCAGAAGCTGATGGTACTTTTCTGCCTTCATAATTCCATCAATTTTGACAAGATCCCCAGCACACCATGAAAAGACCTCCACTGTGTTTTACAGATAGCTGTAGACCTGTTGTCACTGATTTTCAGTCCAGTTCTTGTGTAATTTGGCATACCTCAGCTTTTTCTCCACGTTTCTCTTTCTTGGGATTCTTGACAGCCACCCTTCCGCTGAGACCATTTCACCATGTTGCTGCAAAAATACTATTTTATGCCTGTCAAACTTTGTTATCTTTGACATCTTTTTAAAATTCAACTCAAGAAACAAGACCAAATTATACATTTTTGTGACAGGCTGCTAATAACAAAGTGTTTCTTTGCTAAGTTGTTATGTGTAGACACAATGCTCGTTCATCCCTTTAGTTTGGTGCCTTTTGTATGCTTGAATGATTCATAGGTCACAGTATCGGATTTCATGCTACCAGTAACGTCATCACACAATCAGATACATATATCCTCAATGTTATGGCACATAACCACTGCTGTTATTCTCCTGAGCATTAGGTGTGGTTACACATATAAGAGGAGAAAAAGTCAAAACTGGAAGCAAAGTAATGACCAAC
Source organism: Pelvicachromis taeniatus (assembly GCA_015108175.1). Classification (NCBI taxonomy): domain Eukaryota; kingdom Metazoa; phylum Chordata; class Actinopteri; order Cichliformes; family Cichlidae; genus Pelvicachromis; species Pelvicachromis taeniatus. The sequence continues at coordinate 52,867 of VURO01015967.1, forward strand.
TCTTTAGCTAGTGACAGCGGACGTCAACTTGAACAGCACGAAACGGCCTTTAAGTGTCCCAAGAAGCATTCTTCTGAGAGTGATGGCTCAAGACTTTAGCACAATCCTGCACACACTGAGCAGCATTGGCACTTATTTTGTGGCACTTATTGTGTCTTTGTACATGACGTGGCCAATTATCACACTCCTTTCACTTCTGATTTATCTCAATCATCTTCCTCCTTTTAACGGCTAAATGCCTTTCTTTATTCCCTAGGCAGTTGCTAACTGTGTTCTGCTTGTATCCCATTTGCTAATGAGCAGGTAGCATGCTTTTTCAGCAGCACAGTGCTTACAGTGAGGATAATGATCAAACTGAAAACAGATAGTAAAGATCTGTTTTCTTTAAAAGACACGCAGTGATGATAAAAAAAAAATCCCAAACTCCTCCTTAGAGGCAAGGGTCACAGCAGAGCCGGGTGATAATTCTCTCTGACTTCTTTTTAATATCTTAACCATCATAATTTGATCTATTGGTAATATAAAAAAAATGGAGCAATAATTTAAGGTTTGCAATCCCCACGAGCTTGCAATCTGTTATGTCTCTAAATTGTAACAACTCCCCTGTGACTGACAGGACCATAGATGTCTAGTGCTTCACTCAGACTGCCTTCCATGCTCTGAACCACACGCACACTCCCGACTCATATTTTATACTGCCTGTCTTCTGAGTGTGTAGTGAATAAACTTTTCAAATCTAGGCACTATCTGCGTGACATTCATGCCATGTGAAGGCTGTGGTTGGAAGG
>VURO01015967.1:53674-74735 GCA_015108175.1 Pelvicachromis taeniatus
GGGGGGGGGGGGGGGGGGGGGGGGGGGGTATGGCTCTGTATGCTCTCAGCATTCACCCTTGTTAGCCTTTACCAGTTAGACAATGCCCTGATGAAACATGACAGGACAAGCTTTCATAGCCATGTTGGGGTTGATGCTTTAAAATGCTAGCAACTGCACTGTTTTGTAGCTCTTGCAGGGAAAGAGAATTTTAAATGGCCACACACTAACACTTTGTTTGGCAGCAGTACTGTAGGAATAACAATAATATGACAAATACCACCCAGAGACACGCGCCGCAAACCCAAGGGTGAGTAACTGTAAAATGACAAATTCTTTATTTGAAGTGAAAATCCACCCAAAATAGAAGGCCGTGCCTTGCCAGTGATCTCAGAGAATATTAAATATTGTGGATATTGTATTATTTGTCAACACAAACCCTATAAATCCCATCAGGCTGTAGTCTGTTACACCACTACCTACAGCTGTTCTCTTCATAAATATCTGAATTTGCATCCCGTCCTGTTGCATTTGTGGATTTTTAATAGAACAGGAATTCACCTTAGGTAATATCACCTGTTTTTTTTAAAAAAAAGTCAGGGCTGATAGTCTTCTCTGTAGCTATTCCTCTCCTTTTGAGATGATACGGAAAGGCAGCGAGCTCACAGGATCACCTGTGTGTGCGTGCGCGCGTGTGAGGCTATGTTGGTAGCTGTGCAACTGATTGATATCATAAGTGAACCATGGGCTGAAAGATCCCCCAGTGCCAGATGAAAGGCAGGATTAACAGAAGAGGGGTTGAGCTGCGATGAGCACTGAGAGTGCATCGGGGGAGATCAGATGAGGAAATAATAGAGAAGGGTCCCTTGCCTTCACAGAGGAGCAGACAGGAAAGCAGAGCTTATGAGATGCAGAAGAGTTGTAGGAGATTGAATGATCAGTTCCAGAGAGTTGGCAGCTTTCCCAGCCAAGCTTCCAATCCTCCGAAGAGAAAAAAGAAAAGCAATCTCGATGGTGAAGGAAGATATTAGAATTAGAAAAATGGGAGCAGCAGGGTCAGCAAACACAGTTTACACACTATTTTCTTTCCTCTTAAACAGTCTTCGAAATTATTCTACCTTTTGATTGTTAGCAGTAATTTAAAGAAACACAAAGTATAGAATTACGCATTTCCTGTGCCTTTCTCCTCTGACGTTGGCGTCTCCCTTATACATGTTATTCGGGGGTTTATTGAAAGTCTGTAATCACAAATTGTGATCTGATGCACAGTGTGATTTATATCAGATAATAAAAGATAGTATGATTGGTGTACATAGTCCAGAGCTAAAAATCCCAATCAGGCATTTTGATGATGAGATAGAGATCGTTATTGATCCACTTAGGCCGTTTGTTTCCCATTTTCCCGCCTGCAGCAGCGAGAACGCACCGCCACAGAAGTGAGGCATTTAACAATTGATTGCTTCATCCGGGAAGGGTTCATTGAGATTCGCCTGAAATGAAGCACTTTGTTTGTGTTTTGTCTCTCAGGATTGCGAGATCTTTCAAAATGCAAAATGTTATTTTTCTCTCCTTTTGACATAATCTAAATTGTGTCGACTTGATTGGAAGAGTAGTATTTTAAAAGTGGAGGTTTCATATAAATTTGTAACAGGGCAGAAGAAAAGAGAACGTGTTTTCCTCTTAAAACAGGAATACACGAAGACTAAAAAAGCAGTTCGTTTAACCTATGCAATATACAAAGCTGATAATTTGCACAATGATCTTACATTTTTTTGTTTCAGACTGGGAGCAACACAAAACACAACACAAAAGTGCCAAGTGCTGTATCTTGTATGAGCACTCGAGGTTAGCTCCAAATTGACATGCTCAACTTTGCATGTTAGTTTGGTCTTAGTCACTCATTTCCATTGGTTAAAATGGGTCTGAATAGCATTCTGGCACTTTCAGTTAATTAGTCATTAAAAGTGATAGGCAGGTTAATGCATGTTATTACTGAATGAGTTAATATGTTGTGTGCTGTAGCCTGTCGGTTCTTCCAGTGATCGTATGGAGAGAGTTGCTCAGTAATAACGAAATTATCCCATGAACTCTTACACCTTTATAACACACCCCTTTTTCATTACAGCGATGTGTTCATGGTGCAGACGCAAAGTTGTGGTTGCAGTACTTCAGAATTTAGCTAGCTACAGAAAAGGAGAATCCTTATAAGGAGTAGCATTTTTAATATGGCGGTAACAATTTCTGTCGGTAAATGTACAGTTTCGATATTTCCTGCAGAGAGGAAAAAGTAGTTTAAACTGCTAAGGAAGTAGAATTTTATAGCATAGAAATTTAAATCTTACATGTAATCTTTTAATTTATTTTATAGTTTCTAAATGAGATGTCTGAACAACTTTGAAACAAATAAGTAAACTTGTTGAATTTAGCTGGCTAAATCCACAAAGAACGGTGAATATCAAAGTAGCAGCAGTAACAGGTAATCTCATGACAGGCTGTACACAAGGAAAAATCTGCAGGACCTCACAAAAAAAGTTATCATGTGACTTATTTCTGTTTATAAAAACGATGCATTGCTACACCAGATCCCCCTCCCTCCCATATCTCACTTCAGTCCCTGCTACTGTCACTTTATTGTGTGCAATACTGCAAATTTTGGTATCTGATTGGTTTAGCACCCAGCGTTTTCTGTTTTGGACACCTGTATGATGTCTTGATGCGTGCTCAATCTTCTGTTCATCTGGATGTAGCGTTTAGGATGAACGACGATACATTTTTCCCACTGAAAATGCTAACCCAGATAAACAGAATCAACTTTTTGTGACTCCCGTTTGATATTTTCTGTTTAACATTGTTGTTATTTTCAGTTTGGATATCACCTTTGCCTAGGTTATTTTTTCCTGTCCTCCTGTGTTCCTGTGTTATCGTATTTAGTCAGATTTGTCTTTGTGGTTACTTTAGCCTGTCAGGTTCATGTGTCTTAGCCTCAGTCTCTGGCTTGTCACTTCCTATTTTATTTTGATAGTCACTTGTCCTTTGTGCATCATGTTCAGTTTTGCTTCCCCTGTCTTGTCAGTTAGATTATGTCCAGCCATGTTCCCCAGGTGTTTCCTCTCTGCCCCGATTCCCTCTTGTGTGCATATTTTCTGTGACTCCCTCCGTCCAGTGTCGTGATCTCCGTCATTCCTTCGGCTGTGTGGTCTGTCAGTTTAGTTTAGTATCTAGTTTCCTTCCAGTGTAGTTATCGTATCCTGTGGATCCAGCAATAAAGCAGTTTTTTGAGTTTAGTCTTGCGTTTTGCATCATATCCTGTCTGCCTTGCACAGACTCCCATGACGCTGATACCACATAAAGACAGGGCTAATATCACTGATACAAGTACTGTCAATACAAGTACCAATGTGGAAATAAATGACAGCTATGTGTGAAGATTTATGAGGTGAATGCACCATTGAGGTGCGACATCTGAAAACATTTTAATTATTAAATTACTGTCAAATGCTTTCCAATGCTAATTAGTTAACACAATAAAACACACTGTTAACATTTTTTTGTGGGTTCTGAGACCTGGTATTTTGGACCTAGAGTGTAAATGCTCTTTGGGTCACATTCTGTTGTTTCAAATGTGCTATATAAATAAAATTGACTTGACAGCGAGTACAGAAGGGTAATTAGCCTGTGTTAATACATTTTCATAATGAATTTTTAAATATATATTTTTTCAGTTCCAGAAGCAGAATTGATTTAGACTGCAGTGCAGTTTATTATTTGAATACCTGAATATAGTCTAAAGGTAATCAGTTTGTTAAAGTAACAACTATGATGACCAGCTGCGCAGAGCTGAGTCGTGACAGCAAAGTCGAGCAGGGGAGGACGAGGACAAACGGGTGCATGCATGATGTGAGGGGAGTGGTGTTTGCACAGCCATGCCCACGTCTTGATGTGTCCAACTCCAACATTGGTATCGATGCTATTGATATTTGGATCGATCCACCCGTTCCTACTTTCCACCTTAATGACAACCTTCATTCGTTTCCCGTTCAAATGACATTATTAGAGGCATGGCTGCTTTGACTAGCAAGTATGTGCCATCTACTGTAGGCCACTACTTGTGTGCAAGGTGTCACTTTAGCTAATCTGGGTCACTGAACAGGGCTTCTCGACTATGTTTGCAGGGTTCAAGTATTTTAACACATTTAACTGATAAAACATCACTTTCTGTACCTTTCAAAGAAGACTGCACTCAAGTTTTATTGAGGTACAATCTAGTATTTTACAAATATCTTACTTATATCTTACTAAAATTGCTAATGACAGCTGATAATTTTGCACTCAAACCTTTCGTCCACATATGGTCAAGCATCCCTCAAACAACACAGTCTATACACACTCAGGTTTAAAGATATTTTTGTCTCCCGTATGAATGTTGCATTACTTTTTTTTATTGGCTTACTAAGGTGAGATGAATGAATAGCGAGAAACCGACTTTGACTTAGCAGCTTAATTGGCAACATTTTCACAAGTCACGCTTTACCTTTATTTCACATCAGTGGTGTTTTATAGAACATTTCTCTGTATTTAATGTTCCCTCGAGAAAGGCAAGTAGAAGAGGGGCTAAAAAAAAAAATGACAGACCCCGCTACTACTCCACTAATTGGCTGCATAAAACATTCAAACGAAGTTCAGACACTATTTTCCGAAAAGCAGGAAAAAGATTAAGTAAGGCCTCTTGTTATTCAAATCAGTCAGCGCTGACTCAGAAAACATGCCATTAATGATGTAACAAAAGAAACGCTGTGTTACGGCCCAGCTGCAGTCATAACATAGACAAATGCACCACACTGTTTTTCAATTATTTTACGGAAGTTAAAATGCCCTATAGCAGTTGTTGTTTTTGTTATTCCATTTTGATGATTATGATGATACAAGCCAGGAGAGTGTGGTAGTATGCAAATTGGCAGCGATTGTAGGGGAACTGCTGGAAAGTGTTCACATGGGAAATGGATTGAAGGAGAGCTTGTGTATTTGTGTCCATGCTGCACTTCTGTGCATTCGTCTAATAGTTATAGCTGTTAGTTTTGCATGTGAAACTTATCATCCAGTGTATTTGCACCTCCAGATGCAATAAATACTGAATAAGCACATGCTTACTTTATTTGTTTAGCTTCCTTATAGTTAAATGTATTATCATAAAAAACAAAGGAGAACATTTTTTTTTGTCTCTGCCCGTGAATAATTTACACTGTGTAATTTCTGTATTGTTCTTCTCTGTGGTGTCTCGCAGTGAATGTGCGAGCGGTGTACATCAGAATAAAAGCTGAGATTGTCTACCCTACGCACTTCCCATGTTTTACAATATAATGTCTTTGACTGATTTTAAAACTCATAACATTTTGGCAAAACTCTAGTCAACATGGCTCGTACAGTACGACCCCATTTTACCCTAACAGATACGCGCGACTTAAAAGCCTGCTGCGTCAAGTTCTCTTGAATAAAGCGCTGCTCATTTTACCACACATAGCCAATTTCCTGCCTTTTATTGAGCCCATTCCTTTTCTCTCATGCTGTTCAAAGTGTGTCTTATTTTCAGCTTCTCCTCCAAGAAAGCTGACAGCCCATGTGGAGTTCTGGGGGGAGTTCTGAGTGGGGAGGGGGGGGTGAGGATGGTGTTTGTGTGATTGGGGAAAAGGACACTGTTTTGACAGATTGGTGTGCCACTGTGACGTCTTGGGTCAAGCGGTAGACATCTACTTTCTGTCAGTATATGAGGCATGTTAGCTCCAGAAAGCCTCTGATCCAAAGCCTGTATGGTGGCAGAAATGGGGACGCTGTACACTGTGCTTCAAGTAATGACTGTGTGTAGAGTTTGTGTATAGTGTGTGTACAGTAAAAGAGGCATATTTTTATGGTTTCACTGCTTACAGTTGAATACAGCAGCTTTTTATAGTATTTGGACAGTAACAATATTTTTGTATTTTTGCTTCTGTTCACCACCACAGTGACTTAAAATCCAATAGTCATGATGAACTTCGAGTGGAGACTTTTAGTATGGTATCAAATATTTAGAAATTGCAGTCATTTGTATGCAAAAGTCTCCATCTTCAGAGGCTCAAAGGAAATTGGACGAACTAATATGAAATGAACTTTTTGGATTATTTTTTTAATACTTAAATGAAGATCATTGCAGTCTGCGATCCCCTGAAGTTTAAATGTCATAAAAAATCCTGCCAGGCCTTTACTGCAAACATGTTCAGTTGCTGCTAGCTTGTGAGTCCCTCTCCAGTAAAGCATGCTATGTTTGGATGAAAGTGACTGGGTTGGCCATTGAAGAATATCCAATTTCTTTACCTTGAGAAAGTCTTGGGTTACTTTTGCAATATGCTTTAGGTCATTATCCATTTGCACCGTGAAGCGCCGTCTCATCCGTTTCACAGCATTTGACTGAATTTGACAGAGAGTATAGCTTTGCACACTTCACAATTCATCCTGCTGCTTCTATTAGCTTATAGTTGGGGCTGGATCAGGTGACCCTGAACCCTCCCTTAGTTATTAGTCATAAGCCTAGGCTCTTAAGGACTTCCCTTGATGCACTGAGCATTTCTTTTTCACTCACCTCTTTTCACTCTCTGTGTTTATACGCCATTTTCCATTTAATCTAATGGTGTGTTTGAAGCGTATTACAAATGGGGTTGAGCCCTTCGCTGTTTGTTTCAGTGTGGAATGATTGGAGTGATGATACTTTTCAACCTCTGAGAATGGGACACTGTACATAAAAGTGTGTGTAATTCATAAACAGTTATTACAATACTTTTGTTAAACCTTTAAAGCCTAAACTCTTCTTCAATCCTATCTTGTTTGCTAGATTTTAAATCCTGATGGTATGCTGAAACAAAATTACAAAGATGTTGTTGCAATCTGAAAATAGGGTACCTAGGTTGTTCACCCTAGGGTGTTCTCATCTTGGTTTATGGCGTGGGTTTTGGTTTCTGTTTTGCATTTCTATTTCTCCAGTTTGTCTTGGTTTGTGATTTTGTAGTTCTTAAGTTTTGGCTACCATACCCCCTCTGTTCTGTGTCTAGTCTGTGTCTCTGTGTCTGTGTCCTTGGAACAAGGAGCAGACAGCAGAGTTTATAAAACTTCGCAGAGACAATGAGCACCTTTTCCCCCCTTGCAAAAAAACTCAGCTGCTGTGGGTTGGAGGAAGCGGTAAGGGCGGGGAGAAGCGTTAAGGGCGGGAACAGCTGGTGACGCAAATCTGAAGGCTAGACCGTCCCAATTTTCAAGCCTCGCACTTCCGGCCAATGCCGTTTACGTCGGCTGCGGCCCACGTAAACGGCATTGGCTGCGGCCCACGTCGGCTGCGTCCGAGGTTTTCAGACACACCTTGTGTCATGATCTACCCTCATCCCGTGGTGTGTGGTCCATTTGCCTGCTTAATTTGTTTGTATTCTCAGTTTAGCCAGTTTTCTGTTTTTGCCATCCAACAATAAATCTGAGTTTTCAGTTCACGTTTGCCTCTGTGAGTCTGCACTTTAGGTCCACCATTCGTGACAGCACACAGCCTTGACAGAAAATGGATCTAACAGTGGATAACAGCACTTTTGTTTTAAATGCACTAACCCTTGTTTTAAGGATTTCTCTTTCCTATGATTTCCTTTTTAAATTTCATATTTATCAGTTATTTTCCTCTTAGTGTGTGCACACTCCCTCCCTCATGGCTTCCACTGTGATTTACCACTGCAGGAGGCCAATTAATTGATGGGGGTTTGTTTCGAGGATTACACTCAAATTATGCGACTTTGATGGAAATATTAAGATACTCAAATATGACTAAGTGGATGGGATGTTCAATTTTGTTATTGTCTCAGCCTGTATAAAATGCTTATGGTTGTACATTTAGATATTTTCTAACATAAACTAAAAATAACTCAAACAAAAAAAAATCTCATTGTTATTGAAACTGAAATTATTAAACTACTTTCAGGGTAACTATATCTGTGGATTTTATGTGTTAGTCAAGCTATGAATCAGCAATACAAAGAAACAGGTCTCATGCAAGAAACCTTGCAGTAAAAGCACATAACAGTTGAATGTACCAGTATATATGAAGACAGGTCTGTTTTAAGGTGTAATGACACCTCACTGGAACTGTTTGGATCCCAGACTGTTCTCATGCCCAATGTGTAATATACCAATGATTTGTCACTGTCACGGTCCTGGGTCTATGACCCAGAGTGTTGGAAATTATTATGCTTGCCGCTTTCTGAGTTATCTATGCCCTGAGTTATTTATGCCATGTTATGTTCAGTCATCCCCTCCACTGTGTTCTGTATTTGTTGCTGTCTGTGTTTTGGTTTTTTGCTGCTCCTTGGTGTGTTCTGTGTTTCCTCTGTGCTGTCTTCAGTCATCCCTGCCTGTGTCTTCCCTGAGTTATTCTTTCCCTGTATTTAGCCCGTGTCTGCATGTTTTGAGTTCCCAGTCTTATTGTGAAAGACTGTCTGTTAGTGTGCCCTTGTGTTGGTGATGATTCTGTTCTGTGTCTAGTCCATGACTCTTGTGAAGTGTTGTTGTTTTCCCCTGCCTGTGTCCCCTCTGTTTCTCCCATAGTCAGGTCTGTGTTCTAGCCATGTCTCTTTGTCTGTCTCTGTGTTTCCTGTTTTACTTTGAAGGTCATTGTCTCATTTCTGCGTCTCTAGTTTTGCTTCCTTGTTCTCGTTAGCCCTGATGTCTCCCAGCCGTGTTCACCTCTTGCCTCTCGTTCCCCTCGTTATGTCTTGTGTATTTTAGTCCTGTGCTTTCTGTGCTCCCTGTCCCATTGTTAACGTCCCTACGTCATTCCCTTCTGGCTGTGTGTTTTGCAGTGGATTTAAGTTTGTGTTCTGGCTCACCCTTTGTATTTTTCCACTAGCAATCATTAAAGGTATTTTTAGTTTTGTCTTCGTGAAGTCTGCATCTTGGGTCCCATTTCAGCCTGCCCACACTCAGCCATGACAGTCACGTCGCAAGGCGTCTCATAGTAATGTGAAAGGTAACCTTCCGCGTCCCCTATGAAACACCGGATTGTGGAAGGAATCCAATAGAATGACGCTCCCAGTGGTAACACACGTTCCAGCTGTGTATTCCAGCCCTAACCCTAAACCATTTCACCTTTTTACCTTGACGTGTGTGCACAGCCTGAAGAAGACACAGAGGTGTTGAAACGTCGCGACAGAGCCATGCGTCAATTAGAATAGTGTTTTTTTTTTTTTTTTTTTTTTTTTTTTAGGGGCCTAAAGTGGCCTGTGGGCTTTTTTAACTTATTTTTTGAGCCTAAAGTGGCTATGGGGTATTTGATTTTTAATCTTATGTGACATGAACCTAATCCCAGGTCTCAAATTTCTAAGCCCCAACCAACCACAAATCCTAACCATAACAGACACGAGGGTACAGGCTCTAATCCTAACCAATAATGGTAATGAATTAAACGGCATAAAATATGTGTATATATTTTTTTGAAGGTTGGAAACACTTAAACATTGTTAAAGTGTTTAACAGTGTCTCATACACCAGCAGTAAACACACAAGAGCCAAATCAGACAGTCTGACAAGGTAATTACACAACAAGCCACAGGTAGAAACAGGGCATTAGTCTAATTAGGACAGGACATACAATCATAAAGAGAGAAGACAAAGACCACAAGTAACGACAGATCTATCTAGCCATTCACTCCACATATGCTCAGGTTTAGGTTTTACATTGGACTTTGATGTTTGTTGGCATTCATTTATTCTCCAGCTCGCTTAAGATCCTAGCAGTATTTCGATCAAACTGACGTGTGGACTTTGAGCCATTACAACACCTTGATTCTTTCCTTGTAGATTTGCTGCTGGGCTTGGGATCATTGTCCTATTGCATGACCCAGTTTCAGTCAAACTGTACCTGCTGGACAGGTGGGCTCACATCTGACTCTAGAAACCTTTGTCCAAAAGGACATTGTTCAATAAGTCTTGTGAGCTTTTTCAGATGCAACTTTGCAAACCTAATCTGTGCTGCCACGTTCTTCTTATGGAGAAGAGACTTCTCCAAAAACCCTTAAAACACCCAATATGGCCTATTAACCCTTCCCAGATTGATGGGCCGCAACAGTTGCTCAGGACATTGCTGATATCCTTCCTTCTTGGCATTACGTTAACACACAGCTGAGTGCGCCAGACCAGCAAACTGCTTTCATAGAGGTGCTCACACCTGCTGATGGTCACTTAATCAAGTGCATTTGATTAGCAGCACCTGGCTGCTGCTTACCTTCTTAATTGCTATGGAAGCAGCAAAGATGTCTTTTTTCCACACGCTGCTTATGCAATTTGTTTTTTGGTTTTTTTTGTTAAATAAATAATCACACAGTGTGTAATGTGTCATGTGTTGTAGTTCATTTGAGGTTGCATTAACCTAATGCTAAGTCCTACAACAGACCAGATTTTCCGGATGCATCGAACTTTAGAATTAATTTGCTCCCACTACAGTTTATTTACTTATCTTTTTTTTTTTTTACATTTAATAAAAACATTTCCAATAAATTGAGTCTCAAAGTCTTATATACTGCTGTGCATGTAAGCTATACATTCATACATCATTGCTTAGGAGTCTGAAAGTATAGCCCGGAACGCTTTCCTTATTTAATTAAATCTTCAACTCAGAGTGAATTCTACAAGTTTCATCCATAACACATTCATCTCCCGCGCCAGTTTAAAAAACACTGGTTGCCTCTATGCCTCAAGAAAGAACTCCAATTAAGTAACAATCTGTTTCCTTGTAATTATATGTACCAGCTTGCTTAAATTAGGCTGAAACCCATTACAGAATTAGAACTTGAAATTGGGTCAAGAGCGTGTCACAGTGTTTCTACTCAAGCAGTTGTGGCATTGGGGGAATAATGGCTGTAGTGTAAGGCGGATTCGGGAGGTGTCAAGATGCCCAGCTCACTGGTGGAGACAAGGCCCCTTGAGTCACTGGTGCTTCCTTCACAACAGCCCGGTCAAGATTCTTCAGACAGCCACAGAGCAGCCGCGTCAACAAGCAAATGCTTGTTTTTTAACTCATTAGTGCACTCTGGTGAAAGTGGAAAAACTAGCCATCAGTGGCTGGAAGGAATGGAGTGTCAACTCATGTTCCACATTCTGCCCTTGTGTTTCTTTCCTTTTGGGGGGGGTTGGAAAGAAAGCGCTGAGAGGTGGGAAATGGCAACATGTTTTTGAATATTGGTTACAGGGCAAGTTTGTGTGTGGAAAGTGGGGGAGGTGGTTGTCTTGGTCTGTTGACAATGTTTCTATGGCTGTTTGGTCATTCTTCACACCTGTGGAATGTTCTTTTGTGGTCAAACTTTTGTTTTATGATTAAAAATGAGATTTCAAGAAGTAGGATGAAACATGGATGTGAAGACTGATACCACGTGTATATATTTGCAGTTGAAACCAACGGCCAATTAGTTTAGCTTATCACAAAGAGTGATCAGCTGTGTTTGAGTTTTAAGCCATTAAATCAGTTTAAAGCCTAAAATTTCTAACTTTACAATGATGACAAGACCTCACCTTTTTCGCTGACTATGAACTTACATAGCACTCTGCATTCATTATTAGTTATTATTATCATCTCCGATTCTCTTTCACAGTCTGTTTTTTGTCCTGTGTCCTCTGCCGCCACCACCAACCAACTAGTCACAGCAGATCGCTGGCTCTCGCTGAGCCTGGATATGCTGTAGGTTTCTTGCCTTTTTAAAGGGAGTTTTTCCTTCCCACAGTTGCCAAGTGCAGGGTGGTTGTGTACTTTAGATTGTCTTTAAACAGAGCCATATATCTTTCTACTTTGTACTCTTTATGCTAATGTAAGTAACTAAATGCTGCTGTTGGGATTTTAAAGATATGAGACAATAGTTATTCATTTCTCAGTTTTAACTGTGGAAAAAAAAGTTAATACAGTTTGTTTTTTTTAATTGAATTTATTAGTGTTAACAATTTAAAAAGAATCTTCTCTTTCTATGTTAATAAGGCCAAGAAATATCACCAAATTACTGAAAATCTTTCTAATGTGGCACGTTTGCTTGAGGCCAAGAAGAAAGTCTGGTTCTTCAGTGTCTTTGTCATGTCTTGGGCTGGAGCCTTTCTCATCAGTTTTTCATTAGGTTTCTATTTCCAATTAGGTACTAGCCTCAGTGGACAAAAGTGAAGCAAACAAACAATAAATTAGGCAAAGGTGCAACTAATATATTTGCCAAGACACGCGTCACTGCATCACAGCTCTGTGCCAAAACCATTTTCTTCTCTGGGCATTTCAGACAACAATGACACAAAACCCACAGATAACCCTGCCAATTATATACTGTTTTAATGTCCTTGTAACTAAAACTACAAAAAAACACTACATAAAGCAACCGTGGCTCTTTAAACTGCTTATTTCCTCCACACTGAATGCTTAGCCCTATAGCAGAAGAAAAACTCATGAAAGACTAATTATTAGTTTGCAAACATATTTCCGCATTCTGCAGTTATAATTGGAAATTCTTTTACCTGATTTCTTGCTTATCAATGCAACCAGCTGGTTCTCAGGACTTGTTTTTGTCATGACAAGACCCTAATTGCTTCCCACATGTGGTTAATATAAGTTCATATGGTCACTAATGAGAACTGTCATACAGTAGAGGCATTTTTTTAAGCAAACCTCAGAGTTATTCAAATAGACAGGTTTACCCAATAGACACAATTTACAAAAATATGTAATAGGAAATTGAATTATTATTATTATTATTATTATTATCATCTAGCTCAGGTGTTTATGCAGAGAAATAAAACTGCCAAGGAAGCACAATATTTTCTAGATAAACATATTCAACTTTTGAGTTTTCTGCATTGTCAACAAATGTCAATCATCACTCTTTCTGTCTGCTTAAACACGTATAACATGCAATGCAATGACAAACATCCATCCATCCATTCACTTCCACTCATCCTTTTCAGGCTCACGGGGGGTGCGGGAGCCTATCCCAGCTGTCTTTGGGCGAGATGCAGGGTAGATCCTGGACAGGTCGCCAGTCTGTCCACAGGGCTAACACACATAGACACAGACAACCATTCACACTTAACATTCACACCTATGGGCAATTTAGTGTTTCCAATTAACCTATCCATACTAAGTACATGTCTTTGGACTGTGGGAGGAAGCCGGAGTACCCGGGGAGAACATGCAAACTCCACACATAAAGACTCCGGCCTGATGGTGGAATTGAACTCAGGGTCTTGCACTGTGCCACCATGCTGCCCACCACTGACAAACATTACATCTTTAAATTAGTATAGTTTAGAAGTGAAATAAACATCACAGAACATTTCATGATTATTCACGATACAAACTGTGTTGGATATAGGAAAACATGAGAAGGACCTGCAACAAATTAAACTCTGTTCCAAATTTTTTAACAATGGATAAAATAGAGAAGTACACCACGTTGGACCCTCATTTGCCTTCAAAATGTTTTTATAATATAAATTCAACAAGGTTCTGGAAGCATTCCTCTGATATTTCACTTCATATCGACTTGACAGCATCACACAACAGCTGCATATCCATAATGTCACTCTCCTGTTGCACCACATCCCAAAGGTGCTCTATTGGAATGCGATGACTGTGACTGTGGAGGCCATTTGTGAACTTTGAGTGAACTCATTGTCATGTTAAAGAAACCCTTTTGAGTTGATTTGAGCTTCATGCCACGGTGTGTTATCCTGCTGGAAGCAGCCATCACTGCGGCTATAAAGGGATGGACATGGTCATCAACAATACTCGGGTAGGCTGTGGTCTTTAAATGATGCTCACTTGGTACAACGAGGCCCAAAGTGTGCCATGAAAATACCCCCCACACAATTACACCAGCCTAAATTACTGATGCCAGCATGGATCTATGTAATTTAAGCTAACCCCTACTATCTAAATGTTGCAGCAGAAATCGAGATTCATCAGCCCAAGCAACATTTTTCTAGTCTTCTGTTGTCCAATTTTGATGAGCCTGTGTAAATAGCAGTGATTATAAGTTTCCTTATGTCCTTAGCTGACCAGAGCGGAGAGTAGGCATGTTTTGCCTTCAGACATGGTCTTCTGCAAACCACTGACATCAACAAGGCATGTTCACCCAGACAACTGCTACACACTGGATGTTTTCTGTTTTTCAGAATTATCATACATGATATTTAGAAATAACAAATACAGCAGTAACTGAGTCACTCTATTACTTCTGCTTTAAATATTTAACATCTGTGTTAGTTGGTATCTTCTTTCTAACATCTGTATGTTGTAGATGCTATTTAATCCCAACTCGCTGAGGATGTATATGCTGAAAATCTGATCATAAATACATATGGTTAAATCCAAAATTCTATTACTGACAGGGTGTTTTAAAAACAAAGGACTTATTTTGCTATAGGTTTATGGGCTATTTGTAGTTCAACAAACGTATTCAGCAAACACTGACCATGTTAAATCATGCAGTATATCCTTTACTTCCCCAGACGCTTGTTCATTTCATTCGACCTGCAGGTATTGTTCAGTTGTTATAAAAATGGCTGTGCCCCAAGTTTCCAGCAGAACCACGCTGACTATGCAGCAGTGATGTAGTGAGAAACATGCCATCAAAGGTAAGTAAAAATGTCAGGAGTCAAACTGTTATCCCAAGCAAAACTGTGTCTAATCATGCTTTACACTCAAGGTTTCCAAAGGTGGGGTTGTATTTTAACTGCTATTGTGCCGGGTTACCGTAGTAGCCTAGATAACGCTTTGCTCACATATACAGAAAAGCAACTTCATCACGGATATAAAGTCTGCAAAATAACATGTGCAACACTGCTGTCATTGAAAGTCCTGTCAAAAAAGGCTGACTGGTCTCAGAAGACGTGTGTCAGCCTGCAAACCACATCTCAAAAAGAGAAACCGTGCCAAATGCTACAAGTTTGATATACCAGACATGCCAGCATTTCACAAGTGCATGACTGGAAAAATGTCCTATTTATTGATGAAGTCTACAGAGGGGGATACACTATGTAAGGAGCTTGGCAGTAGAGAATATCTGCACCACAATGTTTCATCCTGACAGTGAATATTCAGGTCTGGGGTTTGAATTCCCTTCCTGGACACCTAATATTGACTTGACCAACCTTTCATCAGATATTCCCTGCACTTTCGGGTTTGTATCTTTGTGCAGAAGTATTGATACTGCAGCAGGACAATGAACCCAAGCGCACATCAAAACACTGCAAGAATTATGTGAATGCCAAAGAAGACCAGGAGGTGCTCACTATCATCAAGTTTCTTCCTCCTGTACAATCAGTTTCACTTCAACCTCGCTGAACATTTGTGGAGGTATTTGAAGACTGAGAAAGCCAAGCATTTCTCACAAGGAGCTCTTTTGGAAGACTGATCAGAGATACAGCGGGTTATCGGGTTCTGCAGCGTGGACTTGTGGAGTCTATGCCAGCTCAAGGTCACGTTGTCATTAAAGCAAAAATAGGAATGCCAAACACAAAGAATATGTGAAATCCAGAGCTTCAAAATTTCAGTCAAACCGTTAAGCTGATACAGTCGTGAAAACACTTGTATGAAATTCAAGGTAAATGCAAAATTGGTTCTTTACAGTTGGTCATGCTTTTGGACCCCCGGTCTAGCTTTCATTGTTGTGATTATTAGTAAGGTAAAGTAAGAAAAATATCAAATATGCAAAACTATTCCACAAGGCCTTGTTAAAAGTAAACTCCCATCCCTCCACTCCAACACACTCACTCTGTTTACAGATGTAGTCGTATTAGTGAGTCATTTCTTCCACGCCATATTGTTTACCGTCTCTCTAACCAATATTTTCTTTATCGTCCAATTATTATCAACGTAGGTAAACGAATGCGAGCCAGCCTGAGGACGCACATTTATCCCTTGGTACTTGTCAATACACCCAGCTCCACATCAGTACTGGTCAGCGACAAAAAAACCTTGTTGCTGCATGCAAGCTTTTGCCAGACTTTCAAAGGGGACTGCACAAAGCGAGGAACGATGAGGCAAACAGGCTGCCATCACAGTTGTTACTGTGCTTTTAATTTCTTAGTTATAGCAGCAACTCGGAATCAAATGCAAAATCTAATAGACATCTGATTTGTATACTTTGCCGGTGCCACAGCAGCAGGGTGAAACTAATCTCTGATATTTTCAAGTGGGCACACCAATAGAGCCAAATGTTTTGCTTCCTTTAGGCATGTGCGTGACCATTCCAACTCATTAATGGACCAGTCTTTGCTTTCAGTGACTTTCCAATTGAAAAATAATTTTGGCAGTTCTAAAAACGTTAACATGTTTTTTTTTGTTTTTTTTTCCCCAGCTTTGTGCCAAAACCTGTTTTTGAATCAGCCGAGGTTTAAAAGAGGCTACGCAGTGACAGATCGCGCTTCGTTTCATATCTGTAACAACCAGCTTCAACAGATGTTGATAAGTATTGGCAGTTATGAAAGGAGAATCATGTCGACATCAAAACATTGCTCATTGTTTGCTGATTGGTCCCACACAGTCGAGTCTCTAAGGATGTTTTTCACACTTAAATCATGTAGCAAACACTAGCTTTCTGGCTTCATGAGGTGATGATCAGAATATTGAGCTGCGTATTGTCTTTTCTTTTCTTTTTTTTCCCCCCTAGAATCAGATACAGGACTGTATATCCATATTTGGCACTGAAACAAGCCCATTTGCCTAATAGGAATATGATAAATAAAGGCCTTCATCAGTGAAGAATTATGAAGAACAAATGTCTAATCTATCAGTTAACCACAAGGAAGACTGACTAAAGCAAGAAGTCCTTTATAGAAAAATATGTGTCAAAAAAAAGTGAGGACAGACATTGTTCTTGACTTAATGGTCAGCAATGGCTGTAAACAAGTCATTATTCGACTTGAAGAAAAAAACCAACGTCATATATATCGTTATGGTGCTATTTATACATCAGCTAGCTTTGGTTGTAGAAGGGGAGACCTTGTTATCCTCTGCTACAGGCAAAGACTACAATAAGGATAACACAAGCAGTAGAGTGAGAGGTTTTCTGCCAGGAAAGTGCACACGTTTCCCTCAATCAAAACATGTCTTATGGCTATTGTGCATCAGGGTCTGTTGAAGCTCTGGCCATTAAGATACTGATTTGGTGTCCCTGTCTGTTCTAAGAGAGACCTTTCTCTCTACATGATTGTCGAGTATTTGTGCAAAAATGTGTTAAAAACGAAAACCTCGCTGTTTGTTTATTTTTTATTGTTATGAGGTCAAGTTAATTTATAGAGCACATTTAAAGTCAATATAATTTGGCAAAAGTACTTTTCAGAGAAAATTAAAATGCATTTAAATAATTCGTAAGAAAAGGGAAAACTAACAGAAGGAAATTTATGCAGCTGTAATAATAACTTAATGATTTCTCCAGCAGTTTATGACTGGATTTAAAAATGACAATAGAAAACTCATGACACAAACAGGGTTATCGCTCCCAGGGAGCAGAAAATGGCACATTTTGTCAAATCTGATGGCTTCTTAGATGTGCGGTTACACACTGGTATGGATGCCTGTTTAAAACTAAATTCATAGAATAAATACAAACTCGTGTAAAAAAAAAAAAGTGTTGAGCCACCTCTCGTTCCTTTATATTTTATATTTATACATGCACAAACACTCACTGTAGTTCAGTTTAAAAGACACAATTCTGAGCAGCATGAACGTCAGTATTTGGTATGACCATCTTTATTCTTCAACTTAGTATCCAAGCATAAAATACATTCAAAGTCTCTCTTTGGATGTTGGCCTCGGTTTGTTTGTAATGTTGAGGTATGGCAACTGGGGAGGCCAATCCATGATTGATCGTGGTCCACTGTGTTTTTCTATCATTGTCATACCGAGGGTCTTTCCAATCATTGCATTGCATGGTGGATCAAAACCTGACCGTACTTTTTTTGTTTTCATAGCTGGATTTTTTTTCCTATTTCTTAAGAACATTCGTCTGCTGTAGATAGCTTTTATGCATGCCACTTCTTCTTTTGTTCGACGCTCATCAAGTTTCCTCATTTTCTTTTAAGCAATCATCACATATCATGGTGAGATATGCCCATTTATCTTTAAGAATCACCTTGCTGGTGCAAAAATACAATTTGATGAAATAATCAGGATTGAAAATGCAGCCAATTTCCTTTTTTTTTTTTTTTTTTTTTTTTTTTTGGCAGCCAATTTCCAAGGATACATTCTGAAAGTCTGAAGAGCTACTGCTGAAGACCTCTTTGAAATTCCCAAGTAGGTCTACCTCCTAGGAAGCAAAATATATAGAAATGAGAGGTGACTTTGGCACAGTGCTGCATAAACCTTAGTTCATAAGTAGTGAGGGGAAAACATAATGTGTATGGTCAAAAGGGATTATTGGCAAAAGTTTGCTGTAAATTGTAGAAACATACAGATTTTAAACAGTTTAAAAGAAAAATCTGACAAAGAGTCAAAGGCTGGATGTCATTTAATGTGTAGCTACAGTTCTGGTGTAATTTCCATAAGTTTTATATGGATAACATGAAATGTAGGTAAAACATAGACAAATATAGGCAGACATAAATGAAATTCCCTTTGTAGCCTCACACTGATGAAATAAATGGAGGTCAAACTATAATAAATGTAATTTGATGTGAATCTCCTAAGAAGGTCAGTTAGGGAGGGCACAGCGATGATCGTGACCATGTCAGTTTTGCTAATGTTTAGACAGCATGCGGCAAAGTAAAACTGCAGTTGGTGCAGTTCCGCTTGTCATGCTTCATATTTGGGAGAGTGTGAGCGTGTCCTGCAGAATAGAGAGATATGTCAGTAACAAGGTCACCAAGCAATGAGTCTGGAATGACTTTATAAATTTGTTCAGCAGCATCTCTACTTTTTTGTTGAGATAGTTGTCTTTTTTCTTGATCTGCCTTTCTCTTCTGCTTTATTTCTTTTTGTCTTTGTACTAGAAGACCTCCTTAGACCTTTCGGTTTTCCAATTTGCAGTATAGTGTGTGCTTTGGAGATTTTATTCCGGCAGCATCCCTAACGGCTGTGTGGTTTAACAGTCGATTCGAAGTTTCTATTTGTTCCGGAAGCTTCCCCAACTACTGACCAAAAGAGATGACAGCCCTGCTGCCCTTTCAACTGTGCCTTAAGAGACATGTTTCAACTACAAGTCTCTAATCACAGTTCATGCCCTTTCACATGACATCAGTTTTGAATGAAGCCAAAGGTTTGGCCTGTGGGCCCCTGAATTGTTTATATGTGCTGACCTTTTGTCTGCACTGATACTGTGTATGATCACTAAACATATCAAATAGCCATTCTTGTCTTGTTTTGTTGCCTGTTTTCTCATAATTTCATACTCCCAATATTGTAAAATATTCTTTCACTGTTTTGGCTTGGCTTCATAAACACTCTCAAACTACCTACTTTTATTACGATTCAGTCTCCAAAAGTATTATCCAATACTGCGATCCCACATCTTGTTTCTTCTTATAGTCTATGATGATATGGGCATGTCAAGGAGCCTTATGGAAAGTGCCAGTTGTAAATATCTCTCCTGTCCTCTAAAACAAGGAAGCTCAGGTGAACGCCTTTGATCACAGTGACATAAGTGAATGGAATGAGTAGGAAATGGAGATCTGGCAATTGGGACAAATCGCTTCTAAAATTGAATATGACAAGCCTCTGATTGTAATCTCCATGTGGACTTTTGGGGGATGGAGTGTCGAAGATGATGCAAATCTGAATATGAACCTCATTTGCAAGGAGATAGGTGGAAGGAAACTGACCAATAGGTGTATCAGTATAGTTAATGTACAAGGCTACATATGGGTACTGCATGCATTTGTTACAAGAAAAGTCCTATTTTAACAGCTTTGGCTGTCATGCCTGTCTGAAATAAATTCTACCCAGTCTAGAGTCTTTTGGTACCCTAAGCAAAAATTAACAGGAAGCCCATATAACCGCATTGTTTATGTTATCTGTAATCTGACACCAATAAGCACAGCAGTCCAGGAAAATGGCATGTAAAATATTACTCCAGAAAAGAATATGCAAGATCAAGTTAATTGGTCAGTGTAACTACGTGCTTCTACATATCCTGATTGTGCACTCAATCTCAACTTGGTCACGGCCAGTTGGACACATCAGGTTGCTCTGCTAGCTAAGTTAACTAATGTTAAATGTTAAATTACCGTATATCTTCCATTAGTAGCCTGTCTCTTTTAAACGCTGGTTTGAAAACATGTCACACCAAATAGATGCCGGTCTCCAATAGTAGCCGGGCGACCTTCGACCCGGAAGTCCCTCTGCGCTGTCTTCTTCTTCTTCTCCTTTTAAAATGTTATTGGCGGTTGGCAAACAACTGAATGGTGCATTACCGCCACCAACTGGAATGGAGTGTGACTGAAACGTCACTTAAAAAAAAAAAAAAACCTCCATGCTGGCGTCTGTCCTCCCCACGTCTCATCACTCGGCCAGCTGTTTCCAATCAGCTGTCATTTACAACCAGTGGCATTTAAGCTGGATGCAGCGACCATCGAAGTGGGATTATTACACTGAGCTGGAACTGTAGGCTGGCAAACCTGCTAACTGTGATTTTCTGGTCTTTTACTTCCTCTTGAGGAGAGTCGGGCAGAGAGAAGTTTCGGGGAGCACCACTCGTGCACTGGGCTACCACAGACAAGGAGACACTCGGGAGCAAAGTAGGAGCACAATTGGGAACTGCATTATTTGTGAACTGTTGGAATACGTTTTGGAGCACTGTAAATAAACGCACTTCTCACCTCAGTCTAAAAACCGCGCCTGGGTCCTCTTTCCCTCTCACTTCCGTGACAATTCTATCTGAGAAGGGAATAAGAGCCGGTCTCCAACAAGCGCTGGTCTCTTTTAAACGCCGGGCCGGCCGAATAATTTTTTGAATTAACGCTACTACTAATAGAAGATATACGGTATTCACAGTCCTCTGGTTTACAGTTAAGAAAAACTAGCAGTCATGTATGCATGCTGGGAGAGATCCTGACATGTGGAAGT